>JAOTRI020140369.1:0-10780 GCA_028564885.2 Zoanthus sanctaehelenae
TTTACTTACTCCTGGCCACCACACTGACTCAATAGCTCTTCGTCTACATTTGGTTATCCCCTGATGTCCTTCATGTAGTTTTTCAAGTATGTCTTGTCTCATTGCTGAAGGAATTACAATCCTTGAACCATACATTAGTAAACCATCCACTACTGTTAATTCAGCTTGATATTGCCAGTACTGTTGAGTTATGCCTTTGAGATTCTCTTTACACGGCCAGCCTTCTCTTACATGCTTGGTAACCTCTCTGCAAATGTCATCTTCTAGTTGCTCTTTCTTTATTTGTTCTATTCTTTGATCTGTGGCAGGCATTCCCTGCATTACTACGTTGACAAATGCCTGAACTTCCTCAGTGAGAGTATCTTCAGCTGGTTCTGTAATAGGTGCTCTTGACAAAGTATCTGCAGTGTACAACTCTTTACCAGGGACATGGACAATATCGTAACTGAATCTCATAAGTCTCATCTTCATTCTCTGAATGCGAGGTGGAAGCTCATCAAGTGATTTTGCTGTTCCAAGCAAGGTAACTAAAGGCTTGTGGTCTGTTTCTAGTGTAAAAGTGATTCCAATTAGAAAATCTTGAAACCTTGTACATGACCAGGCTGCAGCTAGTGCTTCTTTTTCAATAGGAGCGTAGCGTCTTTCAGTAGGCGTAAGGGAGCGCGAAGCAAACACGACTGGGCTCCATCTTCCGTCTTGTTGCTGTTGAGTGAGTACTGCCCCAAGCCCGTATGAAGAACTATCAGCGGTAACTTTCGTTGGCAAGTTTGGGTCGTATAAAGACAAAACGGGAGCAGAACTTAATAGTTTCTTAATCTGCTCAAATGCGTAGTTTTGTGGTTCTTCCCACTGCCAAGAGGCTTGAGCTGTTAACAGTCCACGCAGGGGTTCTGTTACAGTGGCTAAGTTGGGCAAAAACTTCCCGAGTTGGTTAACCATGCCGAGGAACCTACGAAGTTCTCCTACATTCTGTGGGGCTTCTATGCCAACAATTGCTGATACCTTGGCTAGTTCTGGTTTTATACCTTCTTTCCCTACTGACTGGCCAAGAAAGGAGATTTCTGATCTATTTAACTGGCATTTTTCTTTGTTGAGAGTTATCTTTGCTGTAGAAAGTCTCTCAAAAACCTGGTTAAGTCTTTCATCATGCTCTTTAATGTCTTTACCATACACTACAATGTCATCCATTAAACATACAACACCTGGTTGGTTTTCCAACACTCTGTGTAACTGCCTTTGGTAGTGTTCAGGACCTGAATTGATCCCAAATGGAAGTCTATTGTAACAGAATCTTCCATAAGGTGTGATAAAAGTAGTTAAGGGTTTGGATTCTTCAGTTAGTTTTATCTGGTGAAAACCTGAATTTGCATCTAGCTTTGAGAAAACCGTAGCTCCTGACATTTGTGCAAGTACATGATCAACTGTAGGAAGAATGTGTCTTTCCCTTTTTACTGCCAAATTTAATCTTGTAAAGTCAACACATATTCTGACCTCATCATTTGACTTTGGCACTACCACCATTGGCGCACACCAATCTGTGGGTTCAGCAATTTTTTTAATCACATTCAGGGATTCTAATCTGTCAAGTTCTCTTTTGACTTTTGGCATTAAAGGAACTGGGACCCTACGGGGAAATTGTACTGCATAGGGCTGTGCATTTGGTTCCAGATTAATCTTGTATGGTAGAGGCATTTCGCCAAGTCCTTTAAATAACTGGGGGTAACTTTGAACATCATTAATTAGCGCAACTATACCAAGGGCCACACTACTTTCTCTTCCGAGCAAAAGTGTCCCACCTTTCATGACATAAATGTCAGATTTGGTTGACTGATCTCCCTTAGAGATAGAGCATTTGATGTACCCTAGAATAGGTAAGGACTTTTGGTCTGGACCCTTGATGTTTTTGTTACATGTAAGTAGATACTTGTGGTTGAAGTACTTTCTATAAATATCTTCTGAAATAATGTCAACATCAGCTCCAGTGTCTACTTTAAACTTAATTTTGGTATTGTCAACACAAATGTCAACACTCCAATCTTTGGCATTTGCTTTGCCTTTAATTACAGCTCCAAGAAAAGTGCTGTTTTCTGGCATTTCATCACTTTGTACTTCAAGTACTTTTGAAGATTTACAGACAACTTTGAGGTGTCCTGTTTTGCCACAGTTATTACAGTTAATGTTTTTGGCTGGACACAGTTCACGTTTGTGAAAATCTTTACCACAAAAATAACACTTCTTGTTAAACTGTTTGGACTTACCTTGTGTGGGGATCGGAGCATACCTTTTCTTTTGATCCTGCTTTGCTTTCTCTTTCTGTCGCGGTTTATATACCCTATTCACAGCTTTTTCATCTGATTCTGGTTTATCTTGCATTGCCTTCATCCGAAGTTTAGTAGCTTCATACGAACGAGCTATTTCCAAACATTTTTCGAGTGTAAGTCCCTTTTCCGATAGGAGTTTTTGTCTTGTGGTGTTGTCCAGAATTCCAACAATAATTCTGTCCTTTATGAGAGACGAAGTGAGCTCTCCGAACGAGCAATTCTTTGACAAAGCTAATAGTGCTCCATAAAATTCATCGATGCTTTCATTACTACCTTGCGAACGCGTATTAAACACATATCTCTCGTAAGTTTCATTAACCACTCCTCTACAAAACTCTGTCATCTTGTTAAGTACAATATCAATGTCATACTTATCTTCTTCATTGCTGAACGACAGGCTGTTATAAACTTTCAGAGCTGAGGGAGAAAAACACGTAAGAAGAGTCGCTGTTCTTCGTCTATTAGGATGATCCTTTAGTTGCGACGATATTTCATAATTTTCCCAGATTTGTTTGAACATTTCCCAGTCTTTCTTTCGACTAGCGTCATCCTTTAAGATTAGCTTTTCAGGGAACGGAACGTGTTGCAAAATCTTCGGTAGCTGTACGCTGTTTTCCGACATTTTAAATTTCTTTGCTTAGAAACTGTTAAGATCCCAAAACTTCTGACACCATATTGTATTGCGATGGGACATAAAACAACACGATTGAAACTGATGCAACTCAACTACTTTAATGGTCGCCACGAGTTTATCAAAAGCAACAAATAAAACACAGGACTCCCAGTCCAAGGAAAGCTATACACAGGGTATCTAACCACAACTGTAACATAACTATACTAGCTACTATGGTTATACAACAAGAACCTTACAATTACGCTGCGTTGCCAGCGTGGTTGATCCTTGTGGTGTAGTGGTTAACACGTCGGACTAGTAACCCGAAGATGTGGAGTTCGAATCCCGCCAAGGGCTTATATATGATATTTTTCTCTTATTTCTTACAATCTGATACATGTTTCAGCAATTTTATTGTAGTAGAACACAAGGGTTCTGAGCGAGTTAACTGCTACAGCTAGGTTTTAAATGTGCAGCTGAAGTATTACTCAAGAGATTACCCCTGAACGGGCTAGCTACCATGGTTAGATTTTGTTAGCAGCTATTTTGGTGTATTTGAACACCAGGGCTTACCCCTGAACGAGTTAGCTGCCACGACTAGATCTGAGCAGCTGTTCCTGCGTCTTTAGGACTCATCAGCATGAATATATATAGACTTTTGAACAGACGTAACTAGAATGCTACTGAAAACATTTAACAAAACAGTTACTGTTCATCAGGGCCCAGTTGTTCAAAAGCCAATTAGGGCTAACCCAGGGTTAAATATTTAACCCACGATCTTGTTTCTAATCTTAAAAGGAGAAATTTTAGCCGTAATTTTGGGATTAACAAGACTTTTCCGAGAAAAATCCAAACAGTAATCATAAATAACCGTTTTTCTTTTCTTGAAGAACAAGATCCTTTTTCAATTTCTGCTTAACCCAGGATTAAACTTAACCTGCCTTTGAACAACTAGGCCAAGCAGGATACCTAAATTGTATGCCATTCTAGAATTAGTTTCGGCTCCATTAAAAAAATCCTGTTCAAATTGAAGAGCAATTCGATTGAAATCACCCGACAAGTGAACACAGTTTCTGAACAGTGTTAAAGTATAGTAAGGAAAACCAATGCAATATCTAACAAACACGTTTAGGTTCCCACAGAGGCCCGGACTAGTATAAACCTACTAACGGTCTGACGCTGCATTCTGATTGGTTACTCTACTATAGGTATATTTCTAATAATTTACTAGTAAAGAAAAGCGATGGCAGATCAAAAAACGTTTTGAGCCCAGTGTTGTTATAACATCAGAAGATTACATTAAAAATTTAATTTGTGCATTCTTTTTCGACCGATTTTTAGTTGATACTAAAACAATTGAACCTCTCGGCCTCATTGACTATTAGATTGAATAGGTTACAACATCATGGGCCATTGACTCGTAGTGCATTCGTCCTGAATTTTAACTGTTAGACAGTGAAAGCGTAATGCTTGGATGAGGCTAAAATAGTTTTTGGCTATCTATAGAACTAAAATTTTATTTCCTTCACACACACAAACCTTAGCACATTGTCTTCCTTCAAATCCCGCTTGGCATGCGCAGGTGAAGTTGTTTCTCTTGTCTATGCATGTTGCATTCTCACTGCAGGGCGAGCTAGCACAGTCGTCGATATCAATGCCACAATTTTTCCCCGTGAGTCCCTCAGGACACAGACACAGATAATCACCAATCCTGTCTTCACAGGTGGCTTCATTTTGACAAGGGTTTGAATCACACTCATTAACCTCTGAAAAGAAATTTCAGTTTTAGAATTTGCAAACCTGAAGGAGTGGGCAAAGCATAATGGTCTTTTTTTTTTATCTAAGCATTTAGATTAGGGCTGAAGACTATTTGTAGCCGAATGAGTCCTAGTACATAATAAAAGTAGACTTTTTTCACATTTCTTAAAAATTTTTTCATTCAATGAAAAATGTTTTCATTGCAAATACATAAACAGCTGATAAACTATTGTTTGAAAATCAGACGTTGATCATAAACAAGAAAGATTCTAAGCACTTACTTTAAATGATTATATAAGTTATTACTTTACAAGACAGTTGGCCATCGCTTGCAAGCGGATGAGAGATTTTCAGCTCTCGGCATTGACTCTGGTACTAATTTACTGACCTCGTGTGGATGAAGGGCTGTTTGAGCTTGAATAAGAAGGCCACACAAAGGTTCAAACTCAGTATGCAAAGCGGAAGCAGGCAGATATCTTACAAACTGTTCTAACTTCACTGATTGATTGTAGGATTCACAAGAAGACGAATATTATAATTTAGTCAAAGTCAGTAAACATTAAAAACCTCTCCTAAACATAGCATTTTTATCACTCATCCTCCCTCAAAATGTAGACAGACTTTACCAATGCAATCTTCTAATCTTGTGGATCTTCTCCTCCTTGTAATGCGCCGCGGTGGACAATTAACACAGCTTGTGCTTTCATTTTGTGATTGGAAAGTGTTTCGAGGACATTCACGACAAGGTGCCAAGCCAGTTGCTGAGCAGGTACCAGAACGACAAACAGCTGTAAATGAAATTATTTGAAGCTAATTAAAGTAAAACAGAAATTGAGAGTATATATTGGCATTAAGAAACATGAAAGCGATTGAGTCTGTAAGGTTCTAAGATAGCCCAACATCGTAATAACTGCAGTAGAGAAATGATTCCTCTGTATGACTGAGGTCACGGGCTGGCATGATAATGTAATGACTGTGTACTAGTCACCCTTATTACATGGATTGAGTTGCACGGACACGGAACTACGAGGTCCGATCGAAAGCATTTGAAAGCGCCTTTGGCAGTCGGTATACGGTTCATGCATGATCACGAAGCATAGCTCCACAATCTGTTAGTACTAGCTGTGATTCAAGGGAGGAAAACCTGAGTCTCCGGAGATAAACCCTCGGACTTAGGTTGAGATTGACCAATAATTCACCCCACAAATGCGTTAGGCAGATAACGAATCCAAGTCATAGCGATGGGTGGTGCGAATTCTAACTACTGCGCTATCCTGGCATTCCGTTGACGTTGAAACTGAAACTTTTTCCAGACTTCTGTTCCGCAATTCCTAAATTTCCTTCATAATACAACAATAATCAAACAGAAAAACAGCTTAGTTAACGATAACAAAATTGGAATTACTCAGTATAAAATCTGTTCTGAAAATAAGTACCTTTACACTGATTCACATTTGTTGCCGAAAGACCAACAGTTGTCGTCCCCTCTTGACACTTTTCACAAGATTTTGAACCTGGTTTCTCTTGATAGTAACCTTTTTTGCACGGTTTACATTCTTCTAGCCCACTTGACGAATAAAATCCAGGTTTGCAAAACTCTGAAATATTTTATAAATGCTAATGATTGATACATAAGTGAAACCCTCAAACCCAAGAACCCAGGCATCTGACTACAGTATTTTTTTATCATAAGGTTTCAAGGTATGTTTTACAAACTCTAATTTTGTACAAAAACAAAATAGATGTTTTATCAAATCAACAGTCTGCAAAACAGACTAGTAAGACAAAAAGCTTGGACAAAGAAGGAAGACGTTGACCCAGAAGAGAACATGCAATATGTTGTAGCAAGTGTAGATAGCACAAATGTGCTAGTAGCTAACTTGAAGGCACGATATAGGGCACTATAGCCATGTTGGTAGGGGGCCTTACCCCTCAATCTAACATACAAAATAGTGATCTTGATTGTTAGCAGCCATGGACAGCTGTTTCGGCCTTTTTAGGCCTCATCAGCTAGGCATAGCTTGCAAACAGTCAGGTTCCCAGCAGAACAAATGTTGCACAAAAAGCGTAATGCTAGTGGAATGTGGCGTGAAGATAAACATCAAGTGTAGATAGCACAAATGTGCTAGTAGCTAACTTGAAGGCACGATATAGGGCACTATGAACACGTTGGTAGTGGGCTTTACCCCTATATCCATAAAAATTAGTGATCCTGTTTGCTAGCAGCCATGGGAAGCTGTTTCGGCCTTTTTAGGCCTCATCAGCACGGCATAGCTAGTAAACAGGCTCAGGTTCCCAGAAAAAACATATGTCAACGTGGCCATAATGCCCTATATCCTGGCTTCAAGTTAGCTACTAGCACATTTGTGATAACTACACTTGATGTTTATCTCCATAGCCACACCCCACAAGCATTACGCTTATACCACAACGTAGGTTATTTCAGGCTGTTTTTAAAATAGCCTAGGGTTTTTCAATGTAGGTAAATTAGTTTTCGATCCAGGATATTTAAGAATGAAGATTAGGGGTAGCTTATGGTTAGGGTTAAAGATATGTTAGGTTAGGGTAAGGGTTATGGTTCTGATTAGAACAAAATGAAAATGGTAGCAAAAAACGTAATTGTCACATAAGGTAAGTGGTAAGGACGGCGGATTATAGAGCGGTTAGATTCACAACAGTGAGGGTTTGGAATCCTACCGTGGACATCTCAGGTATGATATTTGTACAAGAAAAAAATAGTTAGAAAATTAAGTTGATGGGTAGAAAGATAGAGACAAAAGGGAACTGGAGGGTAAGGGTGACATATGCAGAAAAAGAATTAGTAAATTATAAAATTATTTAAAATTTTTATGTCCCCCAAAACTCCAGGGCCCAGTTTTTAAAATGAGTCGCCTAAAATATAAATCACTTTTGAAGACAGCCAGAAACAACCTGGTTTAAAAAAATAACTTAGTTTGAAAAAAATCTGGAATCTGAGACACTAACTAGATTCTGGAAACTTAGTGATAAGTGTAATATCGTTGACAAAACTACTGCATTTTATTCTTTATATTACAGTCACATTAACTACAAAAACGGTGCATTCTAAATGATTGATATTGACGCTAATGAAGATAAAATTCAAAACTTCTATCTTTTAATTCTTTCAATATAGTTTAATAAATTGAATAAATAGCATGTTCAACATTTTGCTTAAAAAAATATTCTCAGGATATGCATTGCATTTTAATTTCCATTAAACTTCAATAATCTTAGTTTTCATTCAATTCCAAGACGCACAAAAGACAATAGACATATATGTGATGCATATTGGTTTCCCAAACAAAAGAAATAATCCAAATCTTTTTGCTTAGAGTACTCAAACATGACGTCAGGGGAAAAGCACTAATAATAATAATAATATAGACATTTATATTGCGCATGTTTCATATCAATGTATATCTGCACAAGCGCATTACAAAAATAAAATAAAATAAATTAAAATATTACTATTTAAAATAGTCACTACTATGCATTCGGGTAAATTTGGGCAATGTTCGATGATATATAGAAATGTAAGGACTTCACAGTAAAGAATCATTACACCTACCTAAACATTGATTGAGATTATTTGATCTTGTCGTTAGGGTAGAGGTACCCAAAGGACACGTTTTGCACTGTGACTTGCCTTCTTCATCTTGGTATTTTCCGACAGGGCAATCACTACAAACCTTGCTGGCAGAGTTGTAGTAAGACCCAACCGCACAATTCACTAAAAAATCAAGTGCGAAATTAAGCTTCAATTTTAATATATATTATTGTATACATTTACTGATATTTATTTAAAATATAAATCAATAAAGTTTTGCTAACACATGAGAAAATATAAGATAAAGCTAACCCATTTTCAAAATAAAATATTTAAAATTCAAATTATATTACTGCTTAAGTTTAAATTTGAGCCATTGTTTAATTATGTTTCATTTTATTTATTTATTTGTGTGATATTGATCACATCTCTCCATTTCTACAACAATTACACTGGCTTCCAGTTGAGTATAGAATTATGTTTAAAATTATAACCTACTAACTTTTAAATGCTTACATGATATGGCCCCAATCTATCTTAAAGAACTTTTACATGTGTACACACCAAATAGATTATTACGCTCGTCTTTTAAAGCAGTAAGACTAGAAACTGTAAATTTTAAAACTAAAACTTATGGCTATCGCTCTTATTCAGTCCATGCTCCTTATCTTTGGAATTCTCTACCTGAAAACATTAGATCTATACATAATTAAGCTTTACCGGCCTTTAAATCTCAGCTCAAAACCCACCACTTCAAACTAGCTTTTAATTTGTATTGAATCTTATTAAGCAGTGGTTTATTGTTTCCATAATTATATTTAATGTGTTGTTAGTATTCTATATCTATATATTTTTATGGTTGTACTTAATTATATAAAATATTTATTCTTAATGTTGTAAAGCGCTTAGAGCTTTTGTATAAGCGCTATATAAATATTTATTATTAGAAATATTTATTATTTATAACCTTTGCATTTTACAACTTATCTCAGTTTATTTGATACATTCAGTGGCGATCTTTGTTTAAATCGTACTAAAATCTCTTGGCTTTCACTTTTTAGACTGCAAAAGAGTCTTCTGAAATCTCCAAACGTAAGGAAAAGGTATTGTATCGTATTTTTTGTAATGGTCCTTTTAAAATCTTAACTATAACCTCATTATGTGTTTAGTATCTCATGTTATTAGCATCATCTGAATTGAAGCCATCTCAGCTTTCCATCCTTCCGGGGTAGGTAAATGAGTACCAGCGTCTGCTGGGAGTTAACCTGTGATGGATTAGTGTCCTGTCCAGGGGAAGTCAAAGACTCTTATCCTCCTAACACTACAGAAACCGAAGATAAGCGCTGGCCCCATGGGTTACTGGGGTCGTGAAAGGATTTAGCTTAGAATTTGAAGCAGCTGTTTGAATTGTCGTGACGGATTGCGTGAAATTTCTGATTAGAACATTCTTATTCATGCTTTAAAATCTTAACTATTCTCTCTTATAATAATCTTCAAAATTCAAACCGAAGTTGTAAACAAAGACCGTAAGAAAATCATCTTGTCAGGAATGTTTCAACATTAAATTAGGTCATTCTGGCAAGCTACCTTTCAGTTTGTTTCGTTTCTTTCCTTGACTCACGCATTCGTAGAAGCACTACTCCTTAAATTTCACTGTTTACGTTGGATCTCGAAAACAAAATCTCAACAAAGTCAATAATGAACTATGTTACTTTAATATTTCTTCTCCCTCCAATAGTTAATTGAATTAAAAGACTCGTGTTTCACCGTTGTAGTTCTCTACTGAGTTGGCCTTGCACCATCCGCTGACCAGGCCATCTACTCCTGGAAAGAAACTTCTGACTTCCGTTCGAGGTAATCTCACTATAACCTTAAAATGGCACTGTAACAATATTAAAATCTTGACAGTGGTATAGGATTTTCATAGAAAATGAGAAGCGTAGATTTAACGTTGTTTATCTTGTGCATTTCCTGCATTTCCAGAAGATTTAATTGCACCAAATACGACCACCATCAAGCCTGCTTCTTCTGATCAGGTAGTGTTTCATTATTGTACAAAATGTATTTTTTGGGGATAGTGATATCCTATAAAGCAGCGTATTTTTATTAACATATTTACTCATTGTATTATAATGAGTTAAGATATTAATTACATAAAAATTACATTAGCATTTGATATCGTAAAATTTTTCAACTACCTTGTTTTGTCGCAAAAACTGATAAACCAATCCAGCAACTATAAAATTACTACAGCATGCGGTTATTTATTTTATGATTCTCAGAATACTATATTAGTATTATAGTAGTAATACTCTATTAGTATATTGTTTTTACTATATTGGTATTTATATTTTTAATATTGTTATTATCATTAATCTTGTTATTAGCGCAATTCCTTTAAATAATTATTTATTTTATGATTCTCAGAATACCATATTAGTGTTTTAAGCAATAAACGATACTTTCTATGGGTTTACCGGCATAATAAACCACGCGGGATGTTGGGAGAACACGAGAAAA
>JAOTRI020140380.1:0-10779 GCA_028564885.2 Zoanthus sanctaehelenae
ACATTAACAACGCCATAACCTCATTAACTGAAAACACGATCCCTGGGCACTACACAACGTGGGATGTTTCCATGGCAGTGCCTTATATGGGTTAGAGAAAGCCAAATGACTGTTTTCATACAAAAAATTGTTCAAAATGGCAAAACCTCCCAGTAGTCAGAGGGTTAATGGTAATTAAAAATCTCTGAAGCATTAAAAATGTTATGACATTAATTATTAATTACAAAATAATCTATTTTTAAAAGCACAAAACATTTTAATCACACAGATATAAGATCAACCAAATGGAAATGGAATCGAATCTACTAACTGATAAAAAAACAAATTTACATTCGCAAGTTTGGCAATATTTTTTTATCTGCCCTCTCTCCCTTAGTCCTTGTAGCCCCTAGTAGGGCAAAGGGACACAAAAAAATATCTGCTACTTTAAACCAAAACAAGAATCATGGCCTTAAATGCACAACTATATAAGCGTGAAGAAGTTGAGGTAAGGTTGCAATATCATAATAATAATATTAACATAAAATGGTCCATATTCACACATTCAATTTTTAAATATTTTTCTTTCATAAAAATGTTGAAGAAATTAAATATGTTCAGCAGCTCAGAGATAAAGCTCCTCAATAAAGATGGACTATTTTTTTGTTTTGAGGTTTAGTTTTATTTTGATAAGTTTTATTCGGTTCTGACCACAGTTTTATAATAAATAGCATGCATTGACTTTATTGTTAATAAACTAAACACTAAGATATCAAAAGGATTATTAAACCTGCTTAAATATACCTTTGTAAATAGATTCACAACAACAACAACAAAACTGAAAATAAATTCTCAAGACAGACATTTAACATTACTTAAAAACACTGGATAAAGAACAGTCATGCTATCTTTGTAATCATAGTTAAATTCAAATTTATATTTACCGGTACTATCTTTTCGTACTTGTATAGTATACATTTGATAGCATAATTTAGATTTATGTGCTAGAATTTATAAATATTGTTATTTTATAGATTAAGTGCTTATCTTATTTTGATTCTAAAACTTCTATTACTTTTTCATGTGCAGTTTAAATGTCCCCTATTTGTAAAGGTTTAACAGTCCTTAGTAGGAAGGCTTTTTGACACTACAAAATTCTTTAGCAGAAGTAAGGCTTCACTACATTTGTGGTCAGTGTTGAAACACTATAATAAAATTAAATACATCATTGAAAAATGTTCGATCGTCGCCGTAAGCTAAGCAAGTGCTAGCTGAAAATTAAAGTGTCCAGATCTGAAGACTGCATGTAGCCTTAGATAACAGTAGTCAATGTTTAAAAACCTTTTAAAAACATGTTTATAACAATTTTAAAAAGAATAAAAATTTCAAGTTTTGATACAAGATTTAAAATTGCTTAAATGTTTTTGCCAGTTTTATTTAACGCAAAATCAAGAATAGAGCAACAGAAACCATTTCAACTCAGGTTAAAAATTAACTAAATAATAAAGTTCACTTTTTACTTGTACATGTACTAAAGGCAAGCGACATGCAGTCAGACAGTGACATCGGTTTTTCGATAAGAAAAATAATAACAGCAACAGTTACGTTCCCTGTAGAAAACAACTCAAGCAACTGAATCGACCTAAAATACTTGGTATCCGGACAATTCGCCCGCCGATCTTCAGACAACTAGCCCCCAATATGAAAACACCTGTGTTACGCTCATAAGACATAAAAGTAATAATGTTTTTAAAGAAGCAGAAAGTTCGTTTGTTTGAAAATTGCGTGACTCATGTTAATCTTTTACTTTAAACGATCACGAGAAAAAAGCAATTCTTACCTTCTGCTGGCAAAAACGGTTTGTATACAGAGATTTCAACACATTTTCCATACAAGTCTATTACAGCAAAAACTGTGGAGGGCAGAGAAGTTGCAGCCACTCCTTGATCTATACCGTTCACGTAAAAATGTAAAGTAGCATTTGATTCTCTCTGCACGCCAACCCTGTCTCCTTCATTCAGTTCATCTAAATCTTGACCATAGTTATCTTTATGAGATGCACCGTCTTTAAGTACAGAAATACCAGACATTATCCATGATCCATTCTTTAGACCACTTGCACTAGAAGGGATTTCTAAAGAATTTGGATTGCTTGTTGTTACTCCAATGGCGAGCGAACCGGACCAATTGTCTATCTTTCTGTCAATACGAACCTCATATATCTCGGAGTCCCTTAAAGCACATTTGCTAAAAAGAAGCCCATTGTTAAATTCCGCAGTTGCATTTCTTCTTCTTGCATTGTGGTTTTCATTGCTGAGAAAGATTAGGCTACCATGACGAGCGTGAAACTCGCCAGCCATTTTATTTTTTTCGTGTGCTATAAATAAACACCGCTGAACAAGGTTTCTAAGGGCTCAGTTTGAATACTAGTAACTTGATAAGAACGAGGCTCAAATTATCCAAAATTCAAGAAAAATTTTCAAAAAAACAATCGAATGCTAACTACTGCACTAGTACCCTGACACCCTATGTTTCTGATGTGTTTTTCTCTTCACTGAAGCTGAAATTGCCACAGGTAGCCCAAGCTAAAAATCGAAATAGTGAAAATACTGCACGACCACTTCTACAAATTTATCTGTGTGGGTGCCGGATCTTTTCTAGACCTAGATCAGCAAACTTCTTCAGAAGACATCAAATAATTTAAGATAAGAGACTAAAGAGTATAAAAGTGAAAGCAAAAATATACTTTGCCAAATATTTCGGTTTGCAAAACAAACCTTCTACAGCGACTAGAATACATAACTGTCAACTCTCCCGCATTTGGCGGGAATTTCAAGATTTTCAAGCCTTTCTCCCGGTCTCACGCATATAACGGCTCGAATCTCCCGCTCTTGATTTTCAATCTTACAAACGGAACTGTCAAAAGTTGTGCAAATTAGAAATTATTGTTTGTAATTTCACAAAAATCCAGTTGATTAAAACACCATACAAAAAATAAGAAAAGTATTATTGACGAGTATTGTCACTGTTTATTCTCTGTCTTCTTTTGCTTTTGTGGGAAAACTTACTTATCTGTCGTCAGCCAATCATGGATAGCCTTAGGATAGCTTGCAAAACAAGGGAAGTTCTAGATGCAGTGCCTATCCTCTTCCTCCTTCACTCTTGAAACAAGCAGAAATTGCCACAATGAAGATATAACCGCGTGCATTCAGGGCCGTAGCCAGCGTCAGGCAGGGGGGGCAAATGCCCTTCCTAAATTCTGAACCGGAAGTAATATTTTGTATATTAAAATTTTAAAAAGTATTTTTTATACTATTCTGAATCTTCTTATGATCGCCATTCAGAACAAAAAAAGAAGATATTATTATCAATAAAACAATAAATTAATAAATTTATACTGATCTACTGATCTATTATGGTCAGAAATTGGCTTTGTCCTTGGCTTGACCAAGGAAGTCACAAAGTCTGCGCGGGAAATTTGTCTCAGAAAATTGACGGGAACTGTCAGAAAAATTCGTCCATGCACTCGTCTGCTAATATTATTTTTCTTCTGTCATGTCGGCTCGCGGTAAATTGACAATACGTGAGTTTTTCCAACCGGTTCAAGCCTAAGATGTATATGTTTTTTGGCTGTTTTCAAATCTTTGGAAAATATTACTTCAGTAGAGCTTATGGTTTGCTAAGGCTTTCGCATAGTAATAATGTTTATAAACTTAGTAAAACGGAGAACCCTCTCAGAAGGAGCTAAAAAGCGTCTGTAGCAAACCATTTTTGAAATATTTTCGTTTTTCAAAAATGCTTTCCCCCCCCCCCCTAAATTTTGAGTCTGGCTACGGCCCTGTCATTCCATTCAAAACGAATTCAATCCCTTTACGGTTGTAATTCTTACATCCCTATAATCTCAAGATTTTAAAGTTTCGTGGGTTGACAGCTATGAGAGTACAACTAAAACAAGATTCTTGTAGTAAGACGCTATAGATAACAACTTAAGCCTGTGCTGCCTTTGTTCCACTCACTGAATCGCCAGACATTTTCTATTCGTTACTATAGACATTTTCTATTCGTTACTATAGAAAAAATTCTTCACGAGGATAAAAACGTTAAAACGAAAACTAAATTAGCAGTATACACAAACAACGAATGTTTTTGAGTGAATTACAAGAAATAGTTTGTTAAACGAGTACATAGCGTTTGTTTGATTTATAAAAACGTTCCAATTAGCATATATATATATATATATACAATAATCTATTAGTTTTAATCAGAGAACTTTATATAAATGCAAGATAAATGATGTCAGATACGATCAGCAAAAAATTTTAAAAATAATTGGATAACTGTTCATTACATTTGTTGGTAACAAAAGATTCAACGGTTTAAGCTTTTTGAATATAGCTATAGTACGCCTCACAAGCTTTCCTTTATCTTTCCTCTATCTGTTTATTCATTCTACACTCTTTTTTGATAAGAACGTCGAGTTTCGGTATCAGCCTCAAATGTTCTTAAACATGTTCTTAAAATATCTTTACTGATTTTAGACAATATAAATAATATATGTATTGTATGTGGTATAACTATACCTGAGAATTACAATTTGGAAAATGAAAAACATGTGATGTAAAATTGTTATCAGTAAACTTTAGTCAAGAAGCCGGCCCAAGCTAATTTTTGAATGACACTGTATGAATTATTTCATCATAAATAAATGTTCTTCACCTTTTCTCAGCCTCGGCATGTTCTTAACATGTTCTTAAATTTTTGGCGATTTTCAGCCTCATGTTCTTATAAAAAAAGAGTATTCGTAAGAATATTATATAAAAAACTGAAGAGTGTATGTTCGCAATTTGTTTTTATTTCTTTAACATATACGCATACACATGCAAAAGTTTAACTGAATAATTTCAAGAAAAATACGGGAAGCAGTCATTTCTAATACAAGAATATCAAGACTGAGTTTCCGCTAAAATCATATCGACGACTTTCCAGTCTCAACCTGAGCTCGGTCTTAAATCTTTTTCTTAATTATTTTTAGCCAATCTGATCCTTATTGCTTATGTTTTAATAGTTGTTTTTGAAATATAGCGTGTAGTCTCGATACCAAATTTATTTCTTGTCATTTTTTCATGTTGTCGCGTACGCTAAATGAAACGTGTTCAACTAGTTTTGATTCTAATACGCTTCAACTTTTTCCTTTCCCCCTTTGTTTTCAGCAGAAGGTGCACTATAGCTCTACAGTTTGAGTGGAAACAAGTGCACCGAGTGTCGGTTGACATTCCGTCAACACAGAACTACGCATATGAATTACTTACCACTACCAGTCCTAGTAAGTACGCCCGTGTTACTCTTTTGCTAATGTGAAGTAAATAAGTTCTTCTTTGACAATTTATAATTTAAATAAGTTCGTAATAGGCAAAGTTTATATTTGAGAAACTCCATGCTTAGTGAATGTGTATTTAGGAATAGACCACGCGTTTTTTATACTTCACACAGGCTAAAAGGCCAAGAACGCGGGACGCCGAAAGAAGAAACCGTACAGTAAATTATAAGACACGCTTTTGAGAAAAAGTCTTATTTTAGTGTTTTCCAGCATAAGGGGTATTGCACATACTACAATCTGATTGGCTCCTTAACCTCGGGCTATTCGTGATCGTCCGAGGTGACGAGCTTACGAAAGCAATGGTGACTCATTCGTGTTTTGTGGAAGTTTCAATTGACGATTTACAAGAATTTCTAGATTGTTCAATACCCGAGAAGACAAAAAAACACTACTTCGTATGGAAGGAAAATATCCAATGGTAAAATACAAGCATTAGAAAACAGACATATTGCTACTTTTTCATAGATTTTTTACCGACACAAACGAGAGTTGCAAACTGAAAAATTTACTCGTATAGCTTCTCCAAATTAGCATGCATTTATATTCAATTTTGCCTCAATATGTTGGAAAATATTAAAATAATTAGACCTCTCGGCCTCATGGACTACGAGGCAATAGCCTATTCGGCCGTCAGCCTCACGGGCTATTGCTTCGTAGTCCATGCGGCCTCGAGGTCTAATTGTTAATTATTCCTGAAACCAAGAACAACTGACAAATATTTTCAGCCTAAAATCGGCCAAAAAATAAGAATATCTTACCCCGGCTTGAAGGGTCTGCTAATGGTCAATTCATTGGGTCTTCTCATGTACATAAGTCTCCCAAGTGTCAATCAGAAAATATTTAAAAAAAAAGAAAAATATATAGCCTTGTTGAATGAATTCAATTTGGTTATTGTTCCTGTCTGTGTGGTCTGTGTCAGTGAAGCACTTAAAGCTACCATTCCCACTGTCGTTGAAAAACGTGTTTCAACGACGGTAGCGATATATGGAAACACACTCTTCAACTTTGGTAGCGACAGGAGCGATGGCAGCGCCAAGCTCGAGCATCGCTGAGATAGAAAAATTTCTATCTCGGTGATAGTCACAATGGTAGCGACGGTGTATTTTGCTAATGGAAACCAATTAAAAATTTAGTTGCGGCGGTAGCGACAAAAATGCTTCCCAGATTACATCGCACACCGCAAACATCCCGTAGGAAAACTTGTCACTCCTCGCACATGGTTAAAAATGGCATCCCTTGGAGAAGTAAATGTTGTTTTCTTTATGGAATAGGTTTAAAAATACGACTGTCTTTATAACAAATACAGCAAAAGTTATAAAGACAATTAAATATGTTAAGATAAACTGCTGGATGAAGATAGGTGAAAATTATTGTTATTCGACCCAGGGTCTCCAACCGCGTTAAAGAAGTTGAGCGACAGTAGCGATATATGGAAACACCGCACTGCAAGCATCGCTCAAAAAATATATTTGTGTGAAAACACGTTTTTCAACGACAGTAGCGATGGTAGCGACGTGAGCGATTATATGGAAACCAGGCTTAACTACGGCGACCAAATTAAAGCAAGAAAATTACTATAATATAATGATTAATCCATCTGTAGATAACAATCATAAAAAAACTGTTGAACAAGTTGTACAACGTCTCGATTGTTCTATACTATTTACTGTAAAATAAGCTTTTTATCACAGTTTTTAATCAATTATTATTTTATAGTTAATTAAAACAGAAAAATAGAGTATACCAGAATTGGATATCTAAGCACTATATAATTTGTTTTGTATATAAGAATAATATATATGATATATTATATTAAGTATTATAATAGTGTGAAGAATCACGTATTTAGTTTATGTAAAAAACTATATTAAGATATTAGGAGTTAAATACAATAAAAACACAATCTATTTGCTGTTCGTTTGTTACATCTATCGTGTAGAGTATCTAAGGGCCTATTTATATGTAGGCGGGCCAGCCCAGTAAGCGGGCTGCTTTGCTTACCGAGATGAGGCTATCAGGCCTTATTCCCTTACAAAGTTATAGTTGTGTTTATATGAGAAAGCGAGCTGTCCCGCTTTCCGAGATCTCGTCTGGTGCAACCGGCCGTTTTTCCATATAAACGTGTCTAACAGGCGGGATGACATTTTCTATATAAACACAAAAATAACTTGTCTCGGTAAGCGGGCAGGCCATATAAACAGGTCCTTATTTAGCTATGGCTACAAGCCTTTAATACAAAAATGCAATTTGTAATTCATTACTGAATAAGTAGTACAATTTTTTTCATATATTTGCTACATTAGTTAGATTTTTTCAAAAGGGAAAAACATGAAGAATGAGTCTCGCCGCGCCCTTAAGCAACGGACTTCTTCAAAGTGATTTGATTTGGTGAGTTCATACTGATGTAAAAAAATATATATTATTTAACACTTATGTTCAAATAACTATATACAGTAGCTACAATTCTCTGATTTGAATGGGTGGGTCACGAAACAAACGATGGGCACCGAGCATGTTACAAAGTTTCTGTAAAAAGCATTAAGGCAGTTTACAAATACAGTCTTGGTATCTTGACTTTCTATCCAAGTTAAATGTGGCTTGTTGTGTGAAAGAAACAAATGTTTCACACTCAACCAGTGAGTTGTACGAACTGTATTCATATCTGAATGATCAAAATTTGATTGACCCCGAGTTTATTGCAGAGCTTAAACAACACAAATTGCTTCCCTAGCATTGCAGTTTTTAGGTATTGACAGGTTTAGCTATAGGTATATCAATGGATTGACGGCAAACGCAGCTCTCTATTCTATACAACTACAAAATAATTGCATTGTATTCAATGAAATGGTAACTGAATGTAAACTAAACACTGAAAGAAAAAGAAAACAGCAATTAACACCGAGGGAAATTCATATAGCACACAAGTAAATACTTTTTGATAGCTTTTTAAAAAACGTTTAGTTTGAGTTCCCCGCATTTTTGAATTTATTTCTGCTTCTTTTAAACTCAATTTTTTCAAAGTAAATACAAAGCCAAATGATCAATGCATATGTCTCCTATCAGTTCCATTCTGATATTGTTAATAGATCCTTTTGTAATCTTATAGTGTACATTTTTCTGTCAGTGAAGAAGCTATGAAGATATATTCTGTATATTTGGGCCTACTTCTGTTCTTCATTGAGAAAACATCAAGTTTATTCAAATCCTTTTTTAAGAATTGTAGTTTTTTAAGCTGTTTATACCTTAACAACGCTGGAAGCTTAAAAGAATCTGACAAATAAATTAAGAAAATAGATAAAATAAAATAACATATAAAAATTATCAGTAATGTATTAAAAATGGATTTTTAAGGATAAGAAGTTTTTTATAAATACCACAGGACAAATCATACATTTGTGAAAAAGCCACTTCTACAAACGAGCTCCTTTTCTAAAGATACTATCACGTGAGGGTGAAGGGCACGAGAGTGAACTAATCTTCCAAATATTTGTCTTTATTCGTCTTGAACTATCTATAAACGTGTGGTATTTAATTCTTTCACGATGTTTTCGTTGAATAGACGTGGGAGAACAAAGGATGTAAAGTCTAAACTATACTATAAAAGCTTAACATATTTCTTCTTGATTCCATTTTTAAAGTTACTTTTCGATTCACCGTGATCTAGAGTTGCATGAGAGGCTGATTATAACTATATTTTTTTCTGGTCCGTGACCTCAAGCGCAGAATTTAGAGTTCGTTCAAGTTTAGTTCTCTATATTTTTTTCAATTAACGTAGCTACAAAACACTGCGCTAAGATATTTTACATGAAAATTGAGTTGATACATAAAAAAATGAGGTCGGTCTTCCACAACTAAAGGCCCGTTTACACATAAAATTGGGCGGGATAAAGGCAGGTACCGGTCCCTTAAAAATATGACTGTTTACACAAGCAAAAGTTGGGGACGGATCGGATTAAAGCTGGGTCCGTAATCAACATCATCTGGAATGGGTACGGTACTGTTTATACGCTTTCTTTTTGAGGGACCTGTACTGCTTGAGCCCGCCATAATGCTGACAAGTTCATTTAGCGCCATCGTGTGCATGCTCCTAAGATTCAAGATGGACAACGTGTTGGTGTACATATATTATTGGTTCCCTTTTGCAAAGAAACGTCAATTGCGAACTAACCTGTACACCATCACTAGAGCTTGAAGGAGGAGAAAATCAAAACTGATGAAATTCCATTTACATGTCTAACAACATCTCTACTTGCTCATCTTCCCACATGTGTTTTTCTTTTTCCTCCGTATTCGATGGTTTCTTTCCTTTCGCATTTGTTTTCTTCTAAAACCGACGTTTCCACCATTTCGCTGCGAAGCATCAGGAGTGAGTATGCATCGTAAAGTAAACCGCTGTACTGAAACTATAGCTGACACAGAAAACTCAGAGTTCGGTACCCAAACGATATTTGAGCATTTACAAGGCACAACGAGAGAAAAAAACGGGTAAGGAACCAAATCTATTCGATCCGTTCCCAAAAGGGACCGCATACGGTTGCGGTCCATTTTGGGAACGGATCGGATGAAAATGGAACGGATAAAACTTCGTTTACACGAGCACATTTATCCGATCCGTTTCACTTTCAATGCAATCCGTTCCACTCTTTTCGTATCATGTAAATTAAACGGGCCTTAAGTTCTGCTTTTAACCTCAAGAAATAGAGAACAATATGGTAGTCACCAGCCCCTACATCGTCTGTCGTGGTAAATACGAAAGTAGTTTTTCAAATCTTCAAACAGAAAATAAACCAAGAAAAAAACATCGTAATTAAACATCTTTTTTGTATCATCTTTCAGGAGATAAGGACATTTTAGACAAACAAAAACTCAACAACTGATACGTGCTCTTTAAATTTTTTTGTTTCAGTTTTATCATAAAGTAGTGATCAAACGAAAGAAGAGAGGACGTTTTTTAAAAAAATGGCGGAAAACATAGAGCTCGTTAGACCGACTTCACAAAACTACGGTGCAACTGAAAACTTCAACGCGACCATGAAAAATGGCTTACAAGTTGATTTTGTTCTGGTTTACAAAGAGCCAGGAGAAACTGGCGAAGCTTCTGCGGAGGAGGAAGGCAATTTTGATAAGAGATTGACATTTGAGCAAAACTTGGAGAAAACAGGTTTAATCTTGGAACACGTGCAAGGAAAATTCTCTGGGGTGAGATAAGATTATTTAGAATATACTGTTGATTTGTTTCTTCTTTTGTGCTTGTGTAAGTACTTTTACATTCTCCTTGTTAGAGACTGATGATAATGGTGATAATGATGATGGTGGTGATGATAATGATGATGGTGGTAATGATAATGATGATGGTGGTGATGATAATGATGATGGTGGTGATGATAATGATGGTGATGATAATGATGATGGTGGTGATGATG
>JAOTRI020140391.1:0-12238 GCA_028564885.2 Zoanthus sanctaehelenae
CTAAGAACAATAAGCGAACGAAAATATACGAAATGGATTTTGAGAAAGTAAATCTCGATATGTATATGATAAATAAAGGATATTTCACGGTGGAGGCAATATATGAAGTTTATCTTTGAGTGGCAAAAATATTTCATAAGATGAATTTCATATGTTCAGGCCAACGAGTAATTTTCTTTTTATTACATACTAGATATGAGTGTTTCGAAAATAGAAAAAAATAAACGAAAAAGATGGGAAAAACAAAGGAATGACGTCAACGATATCTTCATTAGTGAGGTATGGAAAATATGTCGTATCCCGGATATCTATATAATAAACTAGATTATAATATATTTGCCTTTGTTGCATGGGGGTAAGATAGTGTCTAAGTTCATCAAAGAAACCAGTATTCCTTGAGATTTGAGAGCAAATATATGAAATGTGGTATTTCCAGTTTACTTTATCGTCAATGATTACTCCTAAATGTTTTATGTGGTCTTGTGTTTTATATAAAACTTGGATCCTTCATTATCTGGTATGGTAACAGTGATAGCTGTTTGAGGACCTTTTGGGCAGACTGATCATGAAGTTTGTGTGACATGTGCAAGGAATAACAACACAAACGTATCAATTATCCCTCAGTAGTACAAGAAATATTGACAATACGAACTTCCTTCTCATCGGATGAACCAACAAACATGTTTCACTTCAGTAGTACAACAAAAATCAAAACAAACTCCTCATTCCATTGAAGAAACAAGAAATAGAACAAACGTGCTCTCTACCTAGCCTGCGAATATAGCCGCCTTTCATCGCTTAACGGATTTCGCGAGAGAGACGTCTGCGATTCAAGACCAGAAATTCCATACTGATGACGTCAATCTTAAGTTGTCAAGTTTGCATAGTTATTTGCAACAAGAATAGAATAACTATAAAATTGCATATTGTAATTTGCAAATTATCGAGCGGACCAATCAGCGCGCTCCTGACCAGAATAACGACATGCAGATGGACGTCATCACTATGGAATTTCTGGTCGTGAATCGCAGACATCTCTCTCGCGAAATCCGTTGAGCGATGAAAGGCAGCTGTATTCACAGGCTAACTCTCTACCCCTCCGTTATACAAAACCTTCCCACTACTCCTTAGAAGAACCAAAAAAGTCAAAACAAATGCAGCCCTTAACCATCAGGGATATAAAAAATATTGAAACAAACTTTTTCCTCCCCCCTAATATTAAGAAAATCACCAAACCTACCGTTAAAGTGTCCATATGTGTCACAAGTTGTCTGAGGCAAGGCTCCAAACACCCTTGGTTCATTCTAACGTGATTTAGGGCTGTTTCCTGTAAGGTCTTAAAAAAAGAAAACAGTTATAATTCAGACGTTTGTAATGCAAGTGAAGCCTTTTAGAATGCTGCGATATTTCAGTTTTCCTACCTTTATCTAATCTACGGCATCATCAGGGAATGGTAATTTTATATTTTCGATCGTTTGACGAAAACGTTTATGTTTCGAGCGTGGTAATATCAGTCGATTACTGACTGCTAACTTCTCACAGTTGTGAATTTCTTGGTGAAGATAAATGCAACTCGGTCTAAGCCTAAATTCATCAATCGTGGAAAGTTGTGCTTGAGTAGCATAGTGTTATAAAATCGGACGTTTAAATTAAAGTGTAGGCTGTTAGTATGTTACGATAGTTCAGTTTTCCAAGCTTTCGCCGATCTGCAGTATCATCAGGAATCCTTGTCTGATTTTATAACACTATGCTACTCAACAACAACATTCTGAAACGCTTGATTATAGTTGTAATTAGATACTCAGATTGTGTCATTCTCAAAATACAAAAATCCGTTTATTTTTCACACTTAAAGGTTAACTTCGTAGTAAATTAAGCAAACTACAAAGAAGATTACAATGTTCTTTGCTTCGTGTTGTATGCACGGTCCCGGTTAACTGTACATAAACAAATTAACCTCACCATAATAAATTTCAGTTTGATTAGACGCTTTTGGGAGTATCCCCATACAGTCGGTGTTTAGCGCAAGATATTCCTCGACCCTTCGTGTTTACGTATGTATAACCACCACTATTCAACAAACTAAAGTCTCAGGTTTAGCTATAAATTAAACATGACATTCTTTTCCACCAAAGTTGACTGACCTTTCCATCCTTACACGGTTGGTAAATAGAGTTCCAGCTTCTTATTTAAACATTTGTGTGACCTTTTTTTCCAACAAAGCTGACACAGTTTTCCATCCTTACAATGTTGGTAAATAGAGTCTCTTCTTCTAATATGAACATTTGTGTGACCTTTGTTTCCTCCAAATTAAAGATGAATCAGTTTTCCACCCTTACAAGGTTGGTAAATAGAGTATCAGCTTTTTATTTGAACATTAGTGTGGCCTTTTTTCCACCAAATCTGATTCAGCTTTTACATTTTTACAAAGTTGGCAAAAGCGTACTACTAGCTCGTAATTTGAAAATTTGTGTTACCTTCTTTCCAAAATCTTGTTTATCCAAAGGATTATCACTAATCTTTGAATCTGACAGCTATCAAAGAATTTGATTGAACTAATAATAAACACATACCTTGATTAACTTAGACTTAGTCGCAATATCAATTGAAGATTCAGCAGTGAACTCAAATGAAGGTGTAGCATTGCCCATGGGGTAGTGAGAGGGGAAGTTTATCACAACCGTTACCACATGAAAACCGCTTGATACACTGACTGTACAACATCTTGTACCTGCATTCATCTAAAAAGATTAAATTTTAAGTACATGCATGGGAACAAAGCTATAGTCATTATTCAAATATTTTTGACAAATCTCTTTGTGATAACGTATTAGTAACATACTAACATACTAAATCGCTGAGGTGATATAAAACCAAGCTAAGATAATTATATACTGATCCAAAACATCAGTGATGGAAACCATATTAGGTATGTGGAATGACTTTATGTACCAATTGTCAAAAGAAAAAACTCCAAATATAGTAAAATCTATAAAAAACGTTCTCAGGAAAAAAAGCCGAAAAACACGCGAGCTTTCGGCTACCAGACCATAGCCTTTAACAAACTAAACCCTTTGTAACCCTGGTTACTCGTCAATTTTTAATCAAATAATATAATTTTGTTTGTCGGTTTTCCTTCAAAACACCTACGGAAAAGGGAAAGCTGCGGTTTCTTTTTCTTTTTTCTTTCAAAGAAAACCATGGGTTTTATGATGGAACAAGTCAATAATGACCCTTGGCCATTAATTTGTAGTGCTTTTCGATGCGTTAATGACCATGATAGTAGCAATGAAAAACATAAAGAGCTGGTAGGAACGATTATGACCGAGGTTGTAGCATGGATTATAATTATACTCAAAATAATAGTCATCATATACTTGCCTCCATTTTCACGGTGGTAGTATTGATTATATTTATTTTTATGATGATAATGGTGTTTCCAATGATAGATACTTTATTAACAAACAAATTGCAGCCAAAAGACTGAATTGAGTATTACAATTTAAATCAATATTTCAACCTAAAACTATATTACTATTTAAAATTATGCATTATAAAATATCACAATGGAATTTAAGTAACATTATTAACACGATTACAGTGATACATTATAAAACTCTTTTTAGTCCTGTTTGTGCTAAAACCTACATCGAAAGTGCGCGTGTGTCTAAAAGAATATTTTGACTGATGTAAAGGTGGTAAGAGCTTATGGAAGCGATGTACAATATCCTTTGTGATGGCCTGGAACAGCGACTGACACAAGTGCTTATGATGGTCCGCTAATTTGTCTAAATTAAGCGACGATAGAGCGTTTTCATAATAGTGACTACGAAAAATGATTGAGAGCACCCACTTTTGAACGCGTTTCTACATAATATAATCTTCTGGGACAACTTGTTTAGACTTGCTTAAAGCCGGCTGAGAAAATGTAAGCCATATTTGACCTTGGATTGTTTTGAGTTTTTCTCTGGTGGCATTTGAACATGAATGGCTCAGTTAATATGCATTGTGCAAGTCGGAATGATAGCAACATGTTGCTATACATCTGTGCAAGATCACGAGTACATAATTTATCAAAGTTAAAGAATGCCACACATCAAAAATACTGAGTTTGCTTTGTATTGTCGATCGTGTTTTGTTTGTAGTATGTTTCGTGTAACTTGAAAGTAACTTAAATGACTTTAGCACAGGATTAACTTCCAAAAATCATAAAACTTGCTTTTGAAAAATACTTTGCGTCCAAAGGGATGCAGTAAGAGTGCGATTTATACGTTCATCTTGAATGTTACGCGTCAGAGACGCAGGAAGCGGGGCAAGATGGATTGATCACGATGATGATGATGATGATGATGATGACGATGATGATGATGATGAGTATGGTGATGATGATATGATGATAATAATGACGGTGATAATGATGTTGATAATGATGAAGATGATGATGGTGTTGCTGGTGATGAGAATAATGGTGACAACGGTAATGATAATTGTAATAGTGATAGTGATGATTGATATCGATGATATTTAGTGTGACCAACCTGCTCAATTCTAACGTTTGGAATGTTCATATTGATAAGTCCAAACTCCTGCTGTAACGTTTGTGGTTGATTGGTGAACGATGACTCAACACTATCTGTAAAGACCTCATCTTTGCCAATAACGTGTGCATCACTTATCGACTCACTCAGCTTTCCGTTACCACTGCTTACAAGATCTTGTGTTGGGAACTGTTCTTGCAGATTACCATTGCACGCCTACGAGTAAAAGCACTGATTATGGCAAGCGTCAACTAAATTCTGCAGTCCTTTCACTAATGTAGACTTGAAGCAAAGATCTGAAAACTTTAGCCTCAACATAAATTAGGTAGCAAATTTTCTACTAAACCGTCAACATGTGCATTGATTTAACAGCATCATTATGACTCAAATAAATTAGAACATTTTGAAAAGTAATGTTTTGATGAAGTAAAAAAAAAATTAATGTCAAATCCGAAAGAAGTGGTTTCCCAATCTTCAGAGCCAGAATCTAATATCAAATAATCACTCAGCACCTCAGATATTGGCTTCAAAATTGAATTTGATGAGGAAGAAAAACCAGAGAACCCGGACAAAAACCCTCAGAATCAGATGAGTTCGAGGCCAGGACTCAATCATATCCTGGGTCATAGAGACGGAAGGCACGATGGATGAACACATAATGCCAAACTGACTTAAAAGTCCCATAAACTTAAAAAAGAAAAATAAAGTTATAAATGTTTATTATTATTAAATACTTCGACGCATTGTAAAAATGAAATACCCAGTCCACAAAGCACTTCTCAAAAGTATGGAAAACTTGTGTAGCACTTGTTCATGGATTTTATCTCGCCCACAAACTGTACCCTAGGGAACCATGAATAGTTAGAATATTTGCAAGCCTCATTGTTATGCCAGATTACCAATTCAAATTCATTTCCTTTCAAACCAATACAATGTTTATGTTTTTCTAACACAACTTCAGTTTAGACTGACGAGGACCCTTGGGGCTAAAAAGATCTTTTCAAAAAAACCTGTAATAAAAACCCGTAACTGCTCAAAAGCTGAAAATAATAATGAAAAAAATAGAGTAAAAGAGAGTAGTGTGAGTTGTACTTACATTTACAACTCTGGGGTCTAGTGCCCAGAATCTCAGAGTATAATCTTTAGACCACGTGATCAACTGGAACTGCTCTTCGTCTGTTACCAAAAAAACAAGTCAACATTGGAATACCAAGCATGTCGCATTACAACAGTAAAACAATTACTTATTGAACTACTACATATATCCTAATACGCTATGTTAATTTTATCCGAAAGCCTTGCCTGTAACATTTACAACAAAGTAAAAAATCACGAATCACAAATTATCAAGTATATAGTGTAAACTAATTCTAAATATACCTTCAATAACACGTGATCTCCACTGAAACTCAAGAACGACATCACTGTGGCCAACAAAAGTGTGGGCTGCGTGTGATAGATCCATGCAGTTCCACAATAATAAACTGTTTTCACCTCTCCTCAGCTGCGGTAGGACAACAGTAACTAGCCCCTCTCCAAACGGCTAAAAAACAGAAATGAATGAGTAATTTTGATCTCTTTGGTCGAGTGCATTATTGAATACACTTGCTATTCCTTAAAATCCGTAGCTCACTCTGATTATTAGCTGAGTAAAACAAACAAGTGATATAAATTTTTAAGAAAGTACAAACTCAAATAGAAAGTCTTTAAAACTGTTGTTGAACGAACCTTGGTTGATATGGTGCACAAGAATCGATTCCACGAACCTTAAATGGTGTGGTGCTCCACTTAATGAACTCTTGTAAGAGTAAGTGGGTCACTTAACTTGGTTCTAACGTAATGCTAATTTGTAGAAAGAAAGATGTGGAGAGAAAGATTATTATTTTTGGTTGTTAATAAGATGCTCTACCCACTTACAGTAACTATAAAAGTTTTTAACTGTAAGTTAATCACTTAACTTGTTTATATATAGTTCATGGTGCACTATCGTACAGGGATTGCAATATTTGGTCAAGTAGGAGCTATTAGTGGTGACGTAAACAAATATAGTTATAGAAAGTTTGTGTTGGGCATGTTTGTTTTCATTAGGTGAAAGGGTTATGGCAAATGTTCTTCCAGGGAAATTTATGAGCACTTTTGAGTTTCTTTTTCTACATTGTGAGAAACATTGTCAAGTTTTCTTTACTTGACTTTACTTTGTTTCAATTCGAACTTCCTTTGTTTCTGCAGGGATAAACTTTTTTGTCTCCTAAAGATTTTATTTGATTCAGTAAAGTGTCAACGTGGAGAACTTGGTTGGCGCATTTGGTAAGATCTCTGCTTTCCAACCACAAGTTCGATCCCAGCACTTTGCCGAGATTTGAATATTTGTGTGACCTTCTTTTCCGCCTAAGCCAATTCAGCTTTCCATCCTTCTGGGGTAAGTAAATGAGTACCAATGTTGCTGGGAGCTAACCTGCGATGGATTAGTGTCCTGTCCAGGGGGAGTCAAAGACTCTCACCCGTTTAACACTACGAAATGCGGAGATAAGCGCCGGCGCCAGTGGCCACTTGGCTTTTAAAGGATTTAGATTTTTAATAATTTTATATGATTCAGTAAAGTGTCAACTAGAAACATTTTCACTTTTTTACAGGCTCAGCTTGATACTGCTGTTAATGTTCATTGTTCTTATAAAGTTGGTTTTATATTTTTGCAGATGGAATATATCAAAATCAAGCAATGGTCTCTCCAGACTGCAGTGCCTGTGCTGCCTGACCACTCTAATTTGTGAGCAGAGCACTAATCTTAGCTGAAAAACGGGCGAGAGAAAACGCGAGATTCGAATGGATGAAATAAAGTTATCCTAACCTTACCTGTTGTCCATAACCTTGTTTTAAATATACTGTCTCAATCCATTTTAAAATCAATTTTTTTCATAAATTCGAATCTCACTGAATTGCTGAAAGTTTAGTACTGTAGATGCAGTAATGTTTACCGTAAACCTTGCACGCCATACGGGAAATGTGGTGTTAAGAACCGAGTCTGGTTGTCGAGGACTATCTGTGTTCCACAACTAGAAATGAAAAACAATTTAGTAAAATAGCGTATTTTAAGACCTTCACGGTTACGTACAATATTTAACTAAGTGCTTTAGAGAAGCCCGGAAATAAATCTCTTGCTTAAAACGTAGTACCAACTCTGTCACGGTTTTTAAGGGTTTTGAAATTCTATAAACTAATTGCGATGCTGAGCTGGCAATTCCACATTATATTGCCGGCTAGTTGGGAAAAAATATATTCCATATTGGTGGAGTGGCAGAGCCAGGTTCAGAATCGCAACTAGTTTTGCATCGCGATTCTTGCAATTTTTTCACGCGCACTCATTCCGAGTCGGTGTTTCTACGATACATCGCATATATATCCCTGATCAAAATGTTCACTGTATAGCGATACAGCAAGTAATTTCATTCTTGAAAGTTATTCACCTTTCCAGCCGAAGTTAAATGCGAGGAAAATGCCTAAAAAGTGCAATTATAAGCTGGATACTTCTGAAAGTTGGGTTTGTTTAAAAAAGTGTAAAAGTTGCTCCACAAAATTCCAGGAGTTTTCCAGCAGTTTAGGGAAATTATCTGCTATAATTCCAGGAATTTTCCAGGAGTTTAGGGAAACTAGCTGCTACTCCAGGAATTTTTCAGGAGTTTAGAGAAAAATAATTATCTGTTATTCAAGGCGTGTTATTCTGGACTGAATAACAACACGGAAATCAGAACTCTAATGATGGACAGGGTACAATGGAGGGTGGCTATCCAAAATTCTCGCATTGGCTGGACATAGCAGCCCGTAGTAGTAATAGTTCTGCCTCTATGGGCTGCTGTTTCGTCTTTTTCCATAGATAGGTGTTTGTGATTTTTTCTGGCCATCTGATCTTTACGATTTTCCGTAGACATTTGTTAATGAAGACTTGAAGTTTTTTTTTATTTTTGTTGTTTTCCACGTTTCGCAACCGTACAGTAGGATGGTTTTGACATTTGAGTTAAATAGTCTGATTTTGGTATTTAAGTTGATGTTTCCTGCTTTCCAAATAGTTGTCATCATTCTAAAAGCTGTTCTCGCTTTCCCCATATGGCATTTAATATCTTGTTCTGAGCCACCTTTTCCGTTCATGACACTGCCAAGATATGTGAAGGAGTCCAATTCTTCCTATCCTGCGAATACAGCCGCCTTTCATTGCTCAACGGTTTTCGTGAGAAAGACGTCTGCGATTCACGACCAGAAGTTCTATACTATTGACGTCAATCTGTCCTGATTCTGGTCAGGAGTGCTGATTTGTCCGCTCGATAATTTGCAAATTATAATATGCAATTTTATAATTATTCTGCTCTATTTGCAAATAATTATACAAACTTGACAGCTTGAGATTGACGTCATCAGTATGGAATTTCTAGTCGTGAATCGCGACGTCTCTCTCGCGAAAATCGTTGAGCGATGAAAGGCGGCTGTGTTCGCAGGCTAACTTCTTCCCTACTTCTCAATATTTTTAACAAAAATTATCAGAACATACATAACTATAATGCTGCTGAAAAGAAGAGTAAAACAGTCACTGTTCATCAGCAGGATGCCCAAATTGTGCACAATTCAACAATTGGTTTCGGCTCCTTTAAATCCTGTACTAACTGAAGAACAATTTAGGTGGGGCAACTCACTAAGTGAGCACAGTAACTGAGCAACATTAGTAATTTGAGGAAAATCAATAGATAATCAATTAGAACCAGTATTCGCGGCATATCCCACAAAACAGCAACAACAAAAACAGCAAATTTGTGTATAAAAATCTAAGTACTAATCAATAGAGTACATGTGACAGATACCATCTAAATATAAAATGTACAAGGATACAATCGAATATCTTCTGTCAAACAATACAGAGCTTTATGTTATTGGTTGCTTAATTGAAAAAACTACAAATCACAGGTAAGATGAATTGAATGTGATCCGAGTTGACATTTCAGACGAGTATACATTGAAGCTCTTGCAGCGTTTGAATTTTTTTATTTAGCTTAAACATTTGGTTACAAGCCAAACCCCCTATGTTGTAGAAGTCTCACATGTTCCAATTTTAATTTGGTGCAAAAATTGATCGGCTCATGGTCGTATAAATACGGTAATACGGTAATTGAGGTTTGATTAAGATTGAGTTAATTTTTCAAAATCAAAATTAATTAAACGGTCTTTTGTGTATAAAATTTTTTAGATTGTAAATCTGCATCAGTTGATTTCGTTGCAAGTAAATTTGCGATTTGTTCCTTTACATGAACTTGTATTGCTTCATTTGAAGCATGAAACACGAACAAAATTCAACTTGAACTGAAGTAGCTAAATAGCTGATAAAGTTCTTGTCTCTCCCTACATTATCCCTATTATGTCTTTAAAACCCTTGGGAGAATTTAGCTTTTCATACAAAGTCACATACGTCGTTTGTGCAGGTTCTAGTGCAAAAACAATGCTCATGACTTTTGATCAAATTCTTGTCTCTCCCTACATTATCCCTATTATGTCTTTAAAACCCTTGGGAGAATTTAGTATTTCATTCAAAGTCACCTACATTGTTTTTTCTCCTGCAGGAATGCCTTTTTTTAATTTCATTTCCCTGGAAACAGGGTCGGTTGGGTCCATGCTTCGAAAGATTGAATAAGTCTGGTGTTATTGTGTACTTTCATAATTTTGCCTTCTTATTTAGTCTAGAAGCTAAACTCAGAATTTTTTAGGTTGGCTGCACCCTAGTGGTGGCCAAGGTCTCTTGGTATCAATTAAAGCGTGATTCCTGTAGATTATTAATTTACTTGTCGCTATATCTGAAAAAGCTGATCCTTTGCTTTGCAATGCTCTACCTGGTTTGCATGCATTTACAGGGTGTTATTCTGTTAGCTTATTTTCAGGCAAAGGAAAGAAAGTGCCACTGAATCAATGAAGAAGACTGTCAAGCCGTGTCTTGCTTGTGGGATCACTTGAAATCGACGATGCTCTCTTTTCTGAATGTGAAAAGTTTGTTTGTTGCATGTACTTCCCGGTATTAACAGTTGCTTTTACCAAATGTTAGCAAGCAAGCAATAACATTTGAATTTCTGCCACCTTGCCAGGATGTGTTGACGCAGCATCCGATGCGGGCAAACTACCAATCTACAGGTTGGCAACTGGCATTAGTTGCAAATCCCAATGTATCACCCCCGAGAAAAACCACAAATGGATCATCCAAGACGAAAGTTTAGCATTGGAGTGGGTGTCGCTCCTTCCTGCACCAGTAGCACTTCTTGATTTGGTATTGTGTGGTTGCAATGGAAAATGGCATATTGTGTACCGATGCATGCGCGTGTGCTGACAAATGTGAGAATTCTTAGGATGCATTGGAAGATCTAGATGAATATGTTGAGGAAACCAACTGTGACCAAGGTGGTGATGAGGATGAGAGCTAGCGCTTCTGATTGGATAGATGCTTATCTTTTAGTGCTTGAAAAGAGTCTATAAGTGTTTTTTGTTATCAATAAAAGACTATCAGAGTATTCGTAAAATTTTGTTTTACGTTTTATTTATAAATTCCTGAGAAACGTACACCGGAAGTAGTCTTTGTAACAACTTCCTGGTTGAGGAATGATACAAAAATTGTTTTTTATAGCTAATAGACAAATCATATCTCTCACAAAATGTTTTAGATCAGGTCAAGCAAAGACTGTTACAAGAAATGTTTGTGTTCATTGGCGTTTGAAACTAAGGAAGAAAAAAATTCAACTCAATATACGTAAAATCGTTATTAGTGGCCTAAAAATATTAATAAATCTATATTTCCTGAAAAGTTCCAGGTATTTGCATTTGAGTGCATTAGTCTGATATATAATAAAATTATTAAAGTAGTTTTTGGCGACACTGTGGTGATGAAACGTTAAGACCGTAAAGAAATTGAAGAATAACTAAAATATAGTGAAATAGAAAACCTGTATTTTAGACCAGGTCGCTAAGCTGCTTGGATACTTTTCTCGAGTGGCGACAAGCATATTCGTAATCTACAGGCATCAAGCTTTAAAATGATACCAATAAATCTCGGCCACCTCGGGGGTGCAGCCAACTCGAAAAATAAACCTCTTTCTATATTTAGCTTCTAGACTGAAGTATCTTCCACGTTACCTTAGCAACCTGTTTAGTGCATCAGTCTGCTTATTGTGTGGTAAATTGTTTTGGCTTTTAAACCAGATGAGAATCCTTACTGTTACAGATGCAATTAATTTTTACAATGGTTTTATCTCAGGAGAACTTAAGAGCTATATTTGCCGAATGTGGAGAAGTGGTATATGTCAAGATCTTGCAACCAAAAGATGGTTGGACTAACACCAATGGGTCAGTTCTTATTTTTTTGGTCTTTTAGAAACACAGCTGTTATTAATTTAATAAATTAGAGCCAGTGTTCACGCTCTTGCGTAGTGTAACGTACACTTGCGATTCACATGTAATTTATTCACGAGTGATAAATTTCACTTGTCAGTGGCAATCGCAAAATAGGCGCCGTTCATCTAAAATCTTATGCTTAAAATGGCAAGATAAGCATGTTTTAGGGTTGGCTAGTTGACTAGTTATAAAGGTTTCGAGTACTTGAATAAGATAAGCATGTTTTAGGGTTGGCTAGTTGACTAGTTATAAAGGTTTCGAGTACTTGAATAAGATAAGCATGTTTT
>JAOTRI020140392.1:0-10778 GCA_028564885.2 Zoanthus sanctaehelenae
ATGACCGAGGAAGACATGGAGATCACAGGTGGAGGAGAGTAGGAGTGTTGGTTTGAAGAGGGAGGATGCAGTGAATCAAGCGAGATGGAGAGTGGGAGTGGAGAGATTGTTGACAGAGCGAGGTAAATCTGGCCACCCTGGTTTACGGGAATAAAACCGGATCAAAACTTGATTGATGATGATGAGATAACATTTTTCAAACTTATTTTCAAAAAGACAAAGAAAACAGTATAAATTATAAAATACATTCATTGCTTACTTTAGAAAGCAACTAGGTGCAAAAAAAAAAAAAGCTAACAGGATAGAAAAATCATTCCCATTACACAATATATATTTATCTGGAGCTCCCACATACAAAAACAATACACACACATACAAAATATGGTTTTAATTTGTATTTACAATTAAAGACTTTCTTTGGTGATTCACCAAAAACAGGGTTTTGTTACTGAGAAGTTGATTAACAATTCAGTTCTAGCTAAAAGTTCTCAAATGAAATTCACATTCTACTTATACCCTTTGATGAAAGAATGAGTATTTTACTGCACATGGATCTAAAAAATACTCATTTACAAAGCTTGCTTGCTCAACTACAACAAATTAATTTTGGTATACAACACATCTCGCTCAAGACCACAACATAGTTGTCATACAAGGTTTGCAGTTAAAAGTTCTAAGCACTGCCAACTGGCAATGTAATGCTCTCTAGATATTTAAAACTTTACTAAGACAGGAACTTTCATTAAAGTTACAATTTGGTAATAAATTGGTAAATTATACACCATATAAAAGAAAGAATAATTACTGATATTTTGGACGTTAGTCCTTGGTCAGAGCGAAGAACTGTAACATTCGAAATGTCAGTAAGTATTCTTTTTTTTATATGGTGTATAATTTAAATATTTATTACCAAATTGTTTGTTTAGAAACACTGATGCAGCTCACACTAGTTTCCTCTTTCATTTAAAGGTTACTGAAGACAATTTTTACTGAACACCTATAAACCTTACCAGTTATCAAGAAGCTAGAGAAGATCAGCTAAAATAATAAATAAAAACAAAACTCTAATGTCCCAAAATTGTCATGTAACAAACATATAAACAATGAGGACTTAGAAAACACACAACATAGTTATTACTAAATTTTGATTGGCTGAGGTGTATTTTTTTGTTAAAGCAAGTGCCCTAAGAGAATCTTCAGAGCCAAACAATTTCATTCAGTGCACTCTACTAGACACTTGATTGCATACTGTATTTCTTCTAGTTTGGTTGAACAAATAAAATTATATTTTTGTTATAGTGGCAATATACACAAAGTTCAAAGTGTCTTATATTTTCTTAAGAGTTTTGTCAGTCTGCACTAGCTTTGTAGTTTTATTATGTTATTAAAAATAATAACACAAATTAAACATTAAAATCATTCTTGTCCAACTGTGTTCTAACTTATCATCCTTTTAAAATAAAAGTGGAAACACTTTTTGCATTTCAATCTGAATCTGAACTTTCACTCCAACTTTTATCCTTTTCTTGACGATTTGGTGTTAAAGACGGACCATTTTTTCGCTTATACTTTTTAGAATTAGTCCTACTAGGTGACCTAGAATATGATCTTGATCTCGACCGAGTGTATGTTTTTGTTTCTCCTGGAGAATACGATAAAGATCTTGTTCTTGATCTTTTGGTTTCAATTAACTTGTTATGATGACTGTGGCTTCTTTTTGGAGACTTTGAACCTGCTCTTCTTTTAGACTTGGAATATTTTCCAACTAAATGATTGTCAGGTGAAGGAGAAATAGAATAAGATGTTGGTTTTCTTTTAGACTTTTTTAAACTTCTAGGTGAATGTGATTGCCTTCTAGGTGATCTGGATTTTTTTCTTTTTCTTTTATTGGCTCTCCTGGGTGAATCTAAATGCCTTCTTGTTGGTGATGTTGATCTATTTCTTTGTTTTCTTTTGTCAAAGGTAGATAAATGCCTTTCAGCTGATAATGATTTGGATCTTAGCCTAGCTTTTGTTTTCTTATTTTCATTTCTAGAACTAGAAAATGATTCAATTGATGAGTTTGACTTTGATCTTGAAAGTTTATGTTTTGACCTATTTGTATGATGAAATTTTTTCTCAGGTGACTCAGATCGTTCTTTTAAGGATGACCCAGACATGCTTCTTAAGGATGGTGATGTTGACGGTGATTTGCTCTTGTGCTTGCGAGAGGATCTTTTCGGAGAGTTGGATGCGGTCGATTCCTTTCTTCCTCTTTTCTGGTGTCTGTCTGAGCTCTTTGAGTGTCTTCTTGTTCTTGATCGTCTCTTAGTCTTCTTGAACATCTTTGGTGAATATGATCTTTTTCGTGACCTAGATCTGGATTTTGCTATTCTGCTCTTACGTTTACTTGGTGATCTAGACTTTCTCCTTGATCTATAACGTGATCGTGACCTAGATCGTTTTCCTGACCTCCTTGGTGAACTAGACCTTCGACGTCGACTTCTTGAAACTGAACGTGATCGAGAGTGGTGTCTTCTGTTTCTTCCTAATGATTGGGAACGAGATCGAGATCTAGGGATATTTCCCCAGGGAGATTCTTCCACAAGACGAATCTTGCGTTCATAAAGCTCCATCCCATCCAGCCTTTTAATAGCATTTACCATATCATCCTTTGTAGCAAACTCTACAATACCCTCCCCTACTTTCCTCCTGTGAGTGTCCGCAAAAGTAACCTCTCCAGCAACACTCATGAATTCCTTAAGTTCAATCCACTTTACACGAGCGGACAGGTTCTCAATTCGGACTCGATTCTCTGTTCTAATTGGCGGTGGCATGTTTTGCCTTGCTCTTGCACTGTAGCCGCCCGCTGCAGTGTAACCTCCAACACCGTTTCTGGAAGCTTGCTTCCGCTCCACTAGAATGTTCTGGCCCATAAAAGGTGTCCCATTTAACGCTTTAACTGCGTTATCCGCGTCGGTAAAATCTTTAAACACAGCATACGCATAGCCTTCTTTGAAGTCAATATCCCGAAGCTTACCGAATGGTTTTAACAAACTTTCCAAATCTTTCTCCGTAACTGTCGCTGAAAGACGACCACAATAAATTTTACCGCTCATTCTTTACAAAATCGGATAACTTTGACTTTAGATTATAACAAAATAAACCGGTTTTCTTTCTTGCAAAATTCCAACACACCACACAACCCAAACTAGCGCCATTCACGAGGACTAGTACATCTGCAGCGTGCGCCTGTACTGTAATTGAAAGCCGCTGAACAATACGCACGTGGTTGCTGCAGATGTGACAGTAAAGTATGTTGAGTTTACGAGGGGTATTTATTAGCCGATCAGTGCAATTTTCAGTTTTTTACTCTGCAAAGGGGCCGTTGAAGGTCTACTCGCAACCTGGAATAAAGCATTTGTTATGTGTCTGTAACACTTCTTCGCATTCCCTCGTCTTAAATGGTGGAGGTGCAAGTCAACAAAGTGGTTTCCCAATAGGTGATGTAATAGGAGTCGTGAGGTAACTAAGTTTTACTAAGTAAAATTTTTATATATCATATAAATGTATATTTCCAAACAGTTGAATGATACATTAATTCTTATGAAGACTTACTTTTATTTTACCAAATAAAAATAGGGTGACATGTTGTGTTTTAGGGCCTACAGTACTATTGTTTAATCATATTAACTAAACTTTACCCAAACCCTTTAGTTTACTATAGTTATACACTATTAAAATGTATACATGCTTAAATAAGTAGGCCCCAATAAGGAAATTATGTCGAAAAGAGTCAGGACTAATTTATAGTTTCTATAAATTTATGTATTTTAAAATATATAATGTATATACCAATCATTGCTCATGGTAATTCATTTGGAAAGCATCTAAAAGGCAAAAATGTATTCTTTGTTTTGTCTTTGCAAATGCTAAATTTGGAGTTGTGAGAAGAAAACTTATGGCTGCAACTCAAAAAATTACTGAGAATCAGAAAAAATATTTTAAAATTATTAACAAAGTTAAAGATAATAATTCTTATAATAATAATAATAATAATAATGATAAAAAGTTAAAAGTGTTTTCAAAACTTTGTATTAAAAAACTATATTTTAGTATAGTCATATATAGAACTATAGCATGTTATAGGATTCTTAGTTTATAATTAAATTTAGACGGCTCAGATCTTGGCGTGAAAGTTGAATTTGCTGAGGGAGGAAAACCGGAGTACCCGGAGAAAAACCTTCAGAGTCAGATTGAGATTGAAAAAATCTCAGCCCAGGAATGGAACCCAGGTTGTAGAGGTGGAAGGCATGACTGATGACCACAATGCCAACTTGACTCTTTATATGATATTTTCTAAAGATTATTTAACAATCATTAAATTTTAAAAAAATTAAAGTCTTTATCCAATAGGATGCAAAATGTTTAGGTCAGATGTACAATTAAAGGTAGCACAATTTTATTGTTCAAATATTTTAAGATCAGCTGAGAAATGAACTTTGAATTTACTATACATTATGAGTGGTAATCTGAGAACCTTAGATCTCAAAATAGACACTTTGTATACCTAAAATTGTTTTGATACCTCCCTATGATATTTTTCAAATTGACAGGGCTGATGCAGGCCATTCATTGCATTGTATTGCTATATCTTTTGTTTTCAGACTGCTTATGCTTTTGATTTGAATCATTGTCAAATTGGATATTTAGTGAATGATAATGCAATCTGTTTTAGTGGCCTACACATTCGACAGTTGCCAGACTGCCAAAGAAATCTAAAATGGTCTGATTGCTCTTGACAGTAATGACGTGTTATAAAAATTTAAACATTAGTCAAAAAGACTAACTAATCAGAGAACCCATTAACGTGCTGCCATACATATTCGACATGAGAAAATGACACTCCTTTTTCATCCTTCTTGCATCCCTGGGACGCACGAAAAAATCACTTGATACATTGTCAAGGGAGATGGAGAGAAGACTGGAGAGAGAGGACAATGTCACATGGTCCATTCTGCACTCAACTGTTTTTCATTCATGTGGCATGTTGGCAAGCATCTTGTGTTTATTGTTTTTGGAGGCCATTTAGAGAAATTTTCAGATTTTAAACCTGGGGACCCCCCAGTTTTGAAAAATATCCTCTACATTTTGACACTTGGGTTCACAGGGACCCTTGGTTTTCAGTAGTATTGGGAACACTGATAATGTAACAAATAAATCTGTTTTATAATAAGTTCCTAGTTTGGTATTAAAATAACAAAGTGTGCCTTGTTAGTTATTACAATATATATATTACTATAATTGATTTGGCTAGGTCCATTCACAAAAGTGCTTTGTTCAGCCCTAGAAGATATCTAAGATCACAGAAACCGGGTGGACAGAACTCAAGGTGAGTTTTGTAAACTGATTCTTACTTGAAATTAGAAACTTTGAAAGAATGATATATTATGACATTAAATTCTGCAAATACTGTAGCCAAGTAAAATATTGAACTCGTTAGATGAAATTACATGTAACTGACGAGTTAAAAACAAGTAATGATTTGTTAATGAAAGCTTAATTAATTTAATGTTTTTTGCTTGACATAGGGCTTATGTGTAATTATACTGTTAATTAGATAAGTTGTATTATTTTTGGATATAGATATTTTGATCAATATTAATTTTTAGGTATTTTTAGTAACACTTTTTTATCAAATCTTACCATTTAAAAATTGAAAAATTTGAAATTGAAGATTTATTAAGGAAAATTGTTTGGGGTCATGTCAGATAATTGAAATAACATTTTGTAATATCTATTTCAATCAAAATACTCAAAACCAGGCATCAGCTATTTAATATTCAATTTGATTGAAGTGATCAGCCATCGGAAAGCAGTAGTGGTGATGATAATGGAGATGATGATGGTAGCCACAAGAATGATGATGCTGAAGTGGTCATTGAAGACAAGACAGGCACAACAGCTGACCCTGGGCAAGGGGCCTTAGCCCAGGTTGTTGTACCAGATGTGTTTCCTGAGGTTCCATTACTTCCAGTACACAGGAACCCTGTCTTTCCTCGATTTGTTAAGATGTTGGAGGTAAGGAGTTATAATAAATACTATATAGAAGAATTAATAAAAGAAGTTTTCCATTAACACAGTTTTAAATCTATGTATGATGTTGAGCTAGTGAGCTGGCAGACTGCATGGCCAAGCCAACAGAAGTGATTGGACTGTCAGGCATGCAGCTCAGCTGTGGCTGCAATGTTTGATTGATTGATTGATTTGTGCCTTCTGCAGTTTGTTACAAAATTTAAAAAATCTTTAATCAGCTGAGAGCAGATCTGTCGAATTTTCTGACTTTTAGCACAGTTTTTTCGTATTCAGGGCTCGATGTTGAAACTTGTGAGGTCACCAATGTGACTTAATTTATTCTGATGGCAACTTCCTTTTAAAAAACCCATGGTCACCAGTCTGGTCACCGTTATTTCAAGTTATTATTTGTAGGTGCTGGTGAATAAATCTAAAAACTTAGGAGTTGGCTGGCCTCAACTGTTTTTTCTAAAATCAAGTGCTGGTATTAAAATGTTTCTTTAAATAAAGCAATCTCCATCAGTTCTGAAAACAGTTACTATAGATACAATGTCTTCAGTTGATAAAATGAAAAAGCTGCTGCAGGTTTGTTCATTGCAAATGGTTTGTTCTGTGATTGGCGAACATCCAGTGCAAATTTCTATAGATATGATTGTATGGTTGCCAGTCATTTCACCTTGTGGTTGTTTCGCCCCTTTTCTTAGGTTGTTTCACCCCAAATCTCAGATCGTTTTGCACCGTGCATAAGTTGTTTTGCCCCATGTATAAGTTGTTTTGCCCCATTTTATAAATCTATACTTCTTATAAATTATGTAGAATAATTGTTTTAAAACATTTTTTACTAAATTTCTTAAATTTTATTATGCAGGAAGGATTTACAAGTTCATATACACGATCTTTGGTAGTGAACAGGTGTCTATTTAATTGGCAGTTGTCGTTTTAATTTCGCAAAATTATTTTGAAATTAAAACAAAGAGAATCCCTACATTAGATTATAGAATGATGTTTTTGCAAGTTAAGTTAATACATAGAGTTGTTTTAGCATTTTCAAACTATTTAGGCTTCGTCTTCAATGCAAACAATTTAATTCGTTTGCTTGAAAATGTGGTAATATCATGTTTGAATGGAATAAACAAGAATATGTTACTTTTTATGTTCATGTTTTCTCGGATTTAAATGATAAGATTTTTTTCCACAAATAAACTCAGCAGTCAACAAAAAAAAACCCAGAAAAGTATCGGCTACATGCACTATACTAAAACAAATGGTGAAGAGGACCAACAAGGAAATACATATTAATTTCATTCATTATTCAGTGTGTATTGACACATGTGAGCGCAGTGAAGCAGCATTAATTAATTAAAATAAGTAACTACTGAGTAACAACTTCTCTTCACTAAGATGTAAAATTAATTTTATCCTTTGTTAAGCCGTTTCTGTAGAAATATTTATGTGGCATTCCTTTTATAAGCAAATGCTAACTGATCTTAATGGCTTAGCTTGTATCAATTGGTGGATAACTACAGTGTGTGTCTTTGTTAAATGAATTTTAGTTGTCAATTAATGTTATCCAAACATGCGAGTTTTCTTACACCTTCTATATGCACCATCAAATAATGCTGGAATTTGATTTGTTCAAATAAAATCAATTGCTGCGAATTGACCTATACGCAAGTTGCAGTGTGTGGAGTGTGGGGATGGCAGCACCGTCTTTGTGGCACAGGTACATATCACCTAGGCTGAATACTTCCAGACATACAACAATAACAAAACCATTGACTGGCTGTGTAACAGGTGTTTTAATTTTGCCTTGGAAGCTGAAAGTTTGCAAATAGGTAAAAAAAACCCATTGAATTAATAAATAAATGTTAATTAATTATTTTTTCTGATAATGATTCATATTGCCTAACAGATCAAGAGAACTTGTTAGATAACCCTCCAGTGGAAAATAATATCCAGAATCAAATCAAAATAACTTATGAGGTACTGTAATTGAGTCCATGTCCAAGCGTGGCAAATTGAAATTGGTCACAAATATGGGTTTTAATTATAATCAGAAACGCAGTATGAAATCTGGCCGAGACTGGTTGTGCACTGTCCGCCCAAAAGAAAACCTAAGCAGAGCAACAGTAAAAGAGTGCGAGAGGAATTTAGTGCCCAGTACCACTGACCATAACCATCAAGGTCAAGAGGGAGCAACAAAAGCCACCAAAATCAACGCAGTAATCAAAGCTAAAGCAGTTGAGGATGTTTTCAGGCCAGCAGCAGCTATATCGTCGAAGAGGTCTTGTGCCATGGCCACCGATGAGCAGCTGAAGGTTTTAAAGAAAGCTAAGAATTGGTACTTGGACAAACTTTCAAACTATGTTGTCACCCCTTCGAGCAGCTGCTTACAATTAATGCATTTGTGCTGAAGGGCGATAGTGCCAAGCAGGTTTCTTTGGTGTATGTGTTGATGAGCAGCAGAGAAAAATGTGACTGCAAAAAAGTATTCGAATCCACCATATTTAACCTGTTTGCCTCAGAACGGATCCCCCAGCCCTTAGAAAGATAATGATTGACTATGAAAAAGTATTGTGGTTTGCACTTCGAGAGCTGCTACCCGAGGTCAAATATGTTGGTTGTGTGTTTTATTGGACCCAAGCAGTCTGGAGAAAGGTAAATATTATACACTTAGTTTCATTATATTGATTTTAAACATTTTAAAATATGTGTCTCATCATACATATAATAACATTATTAACTAAGTTTTTTTACATCTACAGATACAAAGTTTGGGTCTTCAATCAGCCTACTCCAATAACGATGGGACATTTACTGTGAGTTTATTAGGAGAGTGATGGCCTTACTCTTCTTACCATCCGATCCAATCCAAACAGCCTTTGAGCGTCTACGTGTCCAGGTGTCCACAGAACCCCTTAAAGACTAATAATTAAATTGTTTTTGTTGAAGACGAAGCCTACATAATTTCAGACAGCTAAAACAATTCCTTGAGTTGTAAAGTTAAATTGCAAAAACATCTCAAATCTAATGTAGGGATTCTATTTATTTTAATTTCAAAATAGTTTCTTGAACGAGCTTTGCAGAATTCAAACGACAACTGCCAAGTTAAGTAGACACTAATTTAATTCCAAAGATCACGTAAACGAACTTGTACTAACAGTAAATCCTTCATGTGTAATAAAAGTTAAGAAATTAGAAAAGAATGTTTTAAAACAACTATTCTACATAAGAAGTATAGATTTATAAAATGGGGCGAAACAACTTATACATGATGGGAAACAACCTAAGAAATGGGGCGAAACGACCTGGGGTGAAACGACCTGGGGCGAAACGACCTGGGGCAAAATGACCTGGGGCGAAACGACCACGGGGCGAAATGACTGGCAACTGACTGTATGCATCACCTCTATGATGCTGTTGTAACACCAAGCTTGTGTCTTCTGACTCACCTGGTTCTTTGGCAATAGTTATAATTATAATTATTATAACTGCTTGAGCAGGTGACTGACAAGGCCTTGATGGATGTGCTGAGGGTAAAGTGCAGATTAGCCCAGCCTTATGCAGGAGCATTCCTCAAAAGAGATGACAAGTAAGCTCTTAGACTCTAATGTTTTCATAACCAAAAGAACATTATATCTATTCTTTATTATTATTATTATTATTATTATTATACCAATATGGCTGCCATGACGTCAGGTGAAAACTGGCAATTCATTAATTATAATTTTTTAATGTATAAATAAATTAAATTATTCGTAATTGAAGCTTTCTCATGTAACACAGGAAGTGTATTGATAACACCCTCTAGCATTATTCTACCAATCGTGATGACATTAATTACCTGTCAAAGAATGGGATTCCAGCTACATTGATAGCTGGGCCATTTATTTAGTGGAAACATTTTCTGATCCTAGAATTTTAATTATAATGTTATCTTTTATACTTAATTAACAATTAGATTATGAGCTTGAGATTTCTATGAGGTGATGGAAATTGAGAGCGAATAATCTAATTGTTTTAGTAAAAATCATTCCAAATGAGTCGTGTGTCGGTGAAAAAATCCCAAATCTTCCTGTGAAACTTTGCAAAAGTGCAAAGACATCGCCATTTTTGAATACGACCTTCACCTATTGCACTCCAATGGCTGATAGTATACGAGTAGCTCAGCCAATCAGATTACGGCATTTGCATTAGTATTCTAGTAGATTTTTACTAATAAGGTTAGAAGCTTTAACTCAGGAGCTTACAAGTGCTTCTGCATTAATTATTTTATCAGAAAGTACGTTCTAGAGATTTTGTACCCAATATTACAGACAGTGCTCAAGCATTAGCAATATAAAAAATTATGACATTTGTGATTGTTGAACTAATTTATGTAAAAATAGAATATTTAATAAGTTTAGTTGTTTTTCAATAAATGCTGGCTGCACTCCATGCACAGTTCAAAGTCCCACTCCAATTATTTTATTGTCAGCCTCTTGTTTTGACTTTTTCTTGCAGAAAGGAGTAATGAACCTGTCTGTTGTTACTGTTAGTACTGTTGTAGTTAAAACTATTCAGTTAAATTCAATTCAATTAAAAAGTCACAGTCTATTTGGGTCCTGCAAATGGCGGGAAACATGTTGGGGCAAGATTGGCACAAGAAAACGGCTGTAGCTCTATCCGTAAACTGAAAAAAGGTAAAAAACTTCACTATATCTCAGTACTAGGTCTGAATTTTG
>JAOTRI020140403.1:0-10777 GCA_028564885.2 Zoanthus sanctaehelenae
GGATATTTATTGTAATTCTTTCATTCTAATAAACTGATGATGGCATAAGCATGCCGAAACATGTCTTTAAAAAACGTTGTTGTTTTTGTTAAAGTTATAACTTTTTTGCTAATATCAAGACCTTTTGGAAACATTATTATTATTATTGTTGTTGTTATTGTCTTTGGATAAGTTTCTTTGTTTGATCCGAGTTCTCAACAAAAAAAGAATAAAATTTGTTACAATTTTCATTTTAGGTTTGTTAGCACTAAAAACGATTTGAAGACGGTATTAACTGTAGATCTTGATTATGATAGTAGTATTTCAGTCCCTTGAATGAATTGCAAAAAAATGGGTCAATGAGGTGAGACTGAAAGAGTGTATAGGTGCATCTGGAAGCTGCTATACAGTCTACTTGTGACCTCGCAGCACAGCACCTTAGCCAATAGGTGGTCTAGGTGTGAGTTGATTTTGAGGAGTTAAGAAAACCGGATTGTCCAGAGAAAAACCGTCAGAGTCAGGTTGATATAAATCAATAACTCACCCAGGCAGGAGTCGAACCCGGTTCATAGCGATGGCATTGTGAATGCTCACTAATGCTCTTCCCTGACCGCATCTGATCTATGCTTATGTCTTGTTTGAAGTTGTTTTACTGTGACAGGAACTAGCGCTTGGACAACCTGTGTGGAGTTAAAAATTAATCAATAGATCTTTGAAGACGATTGGCTAACTACTTAGAGCGCAGTTTACGATACTTATCAATAACTTCTCTCGAATCTTGCTATGCTTTTTAAAACTATACAAAACAATATTTGTGTAAATATTCCAGTCGTGAAACAAACTACAGTTTTTATCAATTTTAGTTGCCTTGTCTCATCTTGATGACGTTGATAATGCAAAACAAGCTTATGAACAGGCAGCCAATTTGGATCAGTGAGTAGATATTTCCTTGATTATCTAGATTTAACGTTTTAGAATCCAATAGTTAGGTATATTTTATAACTCTGTTATATCCGAAGTACATATTGGAGAGTCTTTGTGCCCTCCTATACGGGTCACTAACTCATCGGGGTTATTTTCAATTATCAAGATTTCAGCTTCGAATATTGTTTTTCTAGCGTTCTATGTCCAGTTGCTCAAAGAATGGTTAAGTTTAACTCTAGGTTAAGCAAAAATTCAAAGAGGAATTTCTTCTTTAAGAAAAAGTTAAACGGTTATTTATGAATACTGTTTGGATTTTCTATGAAGAGTATTGTTAATACCAAAATTACAGCTAAAATCCCTCCTTGTAAGATTGGAAACAAGACCATGTGCTAAACATATAACCCTGCGTTAGTGCTGATTGGCTTTTGAACAACTGGGCTCTGATTGGTTCACTCAATATCGGTTATCAGCTCATATACTGAATGTCCATATATGGAAACTAACAAAAAAAATATCCGTTATCATTTTTTAAAGTTTGTTGTTATTTTCAAGTATCAAAGGCTTCGGAAAACCCATTAAATTTAATAAAACAATAATTCCCTTCGCGTTTGTTGGATACGAGATGGTTATGGCTTACTCGGTGCTACGCCCGTCGTTGGCTATTTACCAAATCATATCCAACGCACGCTGTTGGAATAATTGTTAATTAGACCCTTCACGGTACTCATTTACTGAACTGTTAGTATGGATAGAAAGTTGAGTTTAAATCTCGCTAGTAATCATCCCGAAACCTGCTTTTTTTTGTCTCAGTGGTTTCAGCAAAAATAAACAAATTCCTGACTTTTATTGGCAAAGTAGATGTTTTCCTAGTTAATTTGTTTCCTATTTAGCCGGCATGCGAGAAAACGTCAATTACTAGTTGAATCAGTGTTCTAATTTTTAATTTAATCATTGAACTAATTTTCCGGAGAACTGCTGATGGAATCTAATACAAGGTAATTTGTTCACAGTTCAAGTTTTGGATTTTGAAAAGCTTTTTGTAATTTTACCTGTAGTAAGCACAGTTATACATTCGGTTTGTATTTTTATCGACCAGACAAAACGAGCATCCCACAAATGCTTGCAGCGGCAGCTGTGTTGTGAGGAGAGGGACCTGGAACAAAAGATGGCCCAGTGAACTCTTCTAGAGCGTCTTGTTCAATTTGAACTACACCTCCTAAATTGTGAATAATACACTCTTTTTAGCCTCTTATCTTAAATAATGCATTTCCCAAAAAACAAAACAGAAAGACAAAAATATACAAAAGAAATACAAGGGCAGATATCTAGTGGCAGCATTAGGGAAGTGTATAAATTTATGATTAAGATAGAACAATTCGGATGTACCGCGTTTTCCAACTGTCATAAGTAAAAACATTTTAAAGATACTAGGCTGCAACGGTGACAGGAAAGGAAATGAGCAATAGCCTTATATGTAGGTCACGCTGGAATGTTCCGAGCTGACTAGTCGCTCTCCGTCGCCTTCACTGGTACGTCGCGTAAAGTAAAGGTCTTTATTGGGTTCTATGAACAACTTAAACAAAACAACATCTGATAATCTTGTTTGCCTTCTCTTCGAGAATCTCTTGCAAAATCAAAAAGTTAAGTTTATCGATGATCGAAACGAAAAGCTAAACTAGAAATATTATTTTTTCATATCTACTTTTTTTATTGCTCCCGTCCATAGAGTCAGACTAGAAAACATTTAACAAAGCTTGTGTGTATTTCTTATATTGGGGCAATAGTAGATTTTGCCGTTGAGGCTAGAAAACTAGTAATTGGGAGTAAAGTGTTCCAGGTTACAGAATATTCAGTGACCCATTTATCGGCAAATTTTCAGGTCAGATCCTTCTATCTGCTTGAACTACAGTGTGTTCTTGTACAATAACGGAGAACGAAAGTTAGCTGGACGACAATTTTCAGATTATGAGAAAAGAATGGAAGCCATTGGTCACGCCAACGTTGATCCGGAGGTAAGGAGGTCTGAAGAGTAATTAATGAACATCCTGCCGGATTCTTCTCGACTTTTAACGATTGATGCGCAGGAATCAACTATCGTAACTAGCGAAGAGTAACTGATGAACACCCTGCCGGATTCTTCTCGACTTTTAACGATTGATGCGCAGGAATCAACTATCGTAACTAGCAATGCAAACTAATATTTTCCTATTTCATTTATCTACATATCATACCATATATGCGTACCAAAAATCACGATGTTCAATTTACCAATGGAGAAAAAATAACGCCCTGGGAACCCCTACAATTACCATCTACATAACATTGTCCGTCTGCGTTGCTAGCGTGGTCGGTCCTTGTGGTGTAGTGGTTAACACGTCGGACTAGTAAACCGAAGATGTGAGGTTTGATTCCCACCAAGGGTAATATATGTTATTTTTCTCTTATTTCAAACTAACATTAGCTTATTATTTTTCGCTATTTTTGTCTTAGTTTTTTTAAACAAACAAACTTCAACCGATTCTTAAGGTTGCAAACATTTGATTAAAAGCTGACTGAAGGGGCAAATTCGTTTTAACTGAACTTTACAGATACATTTATTGGTTTATCTGTGTAGCAAATCATTGTATGTGAAAACACGAGTACAAAACATATAATGCTGATTAAGAAAGCCCTGCCAGAGGCCACTCTTAATAAAACCTTTATTATGTTAACAAAAGTGGTATTCGTTATAACCACTTGAGAACTAAAACATCTTCTCTGTGCCTTCATTAGCCCATTGAAAACCTAGGTGAACCTTGGTAGATTTTGAGAGCAGATCAGTGGAAACCCCCGCCACAGTAGGGGGTTTTTCACTTACTTGAGAATTGGCCTTCGTGACGAAAAGTTGTAAATTCTGTGAGTTAAAAAAGATTTATTTACAGCTCATGAAGTGGTAAAACTTCAATGACTTGTAGAGTGCTCTATAGCAAATGTTAGAGCCAAATAAAACATTAAGGGTCCATAAAATTCGATAAAATTTACTCTTACTCGAGTTTCTGTGTTTTCACTCTCTGACGACGGATGAAAACCCAGAAACTCGAATAAGAATAAATTTTATCGAACCTTGCTATTCAATATTTACTGTCCACTATTTACGGCAATGATCGGAAATGTTTCAAACTGGTGTAAAAGAAAAGAAAGCTTATCTTTGTAGATAACTAAAACATGGAACAAGTAAAAAGCAGACGTTTACTTCTTCTTTTAATTTCGTTTGGTTCTATTTTAACAGATTTTAGAAGTGGCGGACAAGCTTGGGCCAACTCTGCAAGTAGGGGAAAATCTGGTTTGGGATAAAACTTCCTCTGCGTCTCCTAAATCCACACAGCCTCAATCGCAAGGCAGCATCCCAGACGGCAATAATCAGAGTGCTGTTCCTGATGATGGTTCTTATGTTTAAGATGGGGGTATTCATCATACGATCGTGCTATGTGTGTGCGATATTTGTTCGTACAGTGTCTTTGGTGGAAGTTGCTCTCATACAATCCTATACGGCTGTGTGCTGTTAGTATTTTCCAACATCAGGGGTATTACGCGTACTACAATCTGATTGGCTCCCTAACCTCGGGCTATTCGTGATAGTCCGAGATGACGAGTTTGTGAAAACACTGGTGGCTCCTTCCTGTTTTGTGGAAGTGTCAAATGACTATTTACAAGAACTTCTAGATAGTTCAATACCCGAGAAGACAAAAAAAAGCTACTAAGTATGGAATGAAAATATGCAATTGTTTGTTACAAGCATTAGAAAACAGACATATTGCTACTTTTACATAGGTTTTTAACGGACACAAACGAGAGTTGCAAATTGAAAAATTCACTCGTTTAGCATTATTAGCATGATTTTGGCTCAATATGTTGGAAAATACTAAAACAATTAGACCTCTCGGCCTCATAGACTACTATTCAATAGCCTATTGGGCCTTCGGCCTCATGGGCTAATGACTCCTAGTCCATGCGGGCTCTTAGTCTAACTGTTAATTATTCATCGTATGATTTCCATTCCATCCATTCTTTAAATCGTCGAAACTTTGGCTTGAACAGGATTTGATATTTTGCTGTACAAGGTTACTGTTTGTAAGGGCCGGCAATATTTCTTTTCAGATTGGATTTGGTTTGACTGAGTGTTGATGTTCGTGAGGTTTGGCTTCCGTTTATAAGTCATTTGCTAATCTGCGCAGTTTTATTATGTATTTCATGGAGCATGCAAACGGCAAGGTCAATATATAATTCGGTTTCAAAACCAAGCTATATGTAGAGTAGAAAAGGGTCAGCTATTCCTACCCAAATTCTAGTGATATGAAAACGAAGTTCGTTGTCATACGCCCTTTTAAATTATTCGCGCAATGTTACTTTAAAATAGCGTATGACAACCAACTTCTTGTTCGTATCACTGATGAAGGCTTAAGTATTTGCCGAAACGTTTGTTAAAAATTAATAAAAATATCAGTCAGTGGCAAACCTTTGTTATAGAAATGGTTTTAGATTGTCAAACAAGAAAAGGGAAAAACTTTGGTATCTAAAAGGACGTCAGTGTTGGATAAATTTCAAAATTCAGTTCTTATGATTCTATGAGACGTTTATTCAATAATATGTTTGTACTATAAAACTATGTATCAAATCAATTACCGAATTGTCCAAAGCTGTAGCAAAATGTAGACTGTACAAATAAATGTGAATAATACTGCAGTAAGTTTGTCAGAGATAGAGTGTAATTAGGGGGTAAGGACTTTACGACTCGAAGTTTCCTTTTTGAAAATACACATTTAGGCCCTGTCCACGCGTATGCGGGTGTTTTGGAATCCACAACTTTCTCTTTCCGCATATGAAAACATTCGCGTCCACACCATGTGTGAACAACAGCGTATTCAAATCCAATTCGCCCGTCAAACGTATTTGGATTAACTCCGGATTCATTCTAGTACCCAGAAAAAAATATTGGTTACGAAGCATGCGCCACGCCATTCAAACGTTATCGGATTCAAAAATTTCCACTCTGGATAGTGTCTTCAAAAATACTCCGGATTTGCTTGCAAATTCGCGGATACGTGTGGACGATAGCCGTATTCGGAGAGAAAAAGTTGTGGATTCAAAAATATCCAGATTTGCTTGCGAATTCGCGGATACGTGTGGACGATAGCCGTATCCGGAGAGAAAAAGTTGCGGATTCAAAAATATCCGGATTTGCTTGCGAATTCGCGGATACGTGTGGATGATAGCCGTACCCGAAAAGACTTAAAGTTGCGGATTCAAAAATATCCAGTTACTTGTGAACGTTTTTCTTTTCTACCACTCGTAAAGATAGTATTAATATGAAAGCGTTTTTAGATTATTTTTTTGATAGTAAAATTTACAAGTTTTCATTTCCCGGACAATATATCAATGCCTGTTTTCTGTGTAATAAATATCTTAACTCGTCCAAATTTCACCAACGGTGCTGGGGAGATTCTGTAGGTCTTCTTCTTTTCCGCTTAAGCATTCCGGCAGAAATTGTGAGCTCTTTGACATAGAAATTTGTCTACCCTAAAGTTACATTGGTGGTTGAGTCCACCATAACTGCCCCGCTCCCAACAGCTGTGGCTTCATAGCTCAGATGGTTAGAATGTTCCATATTTTTTTAATCATTAAACACCCTTTTTTTAATAGACCTACTATAAACGTAACCTGCCTTTATTCAGCTACTAGTAATAGCTGTCGCAAAGTGCCAACGAGTAAGACAAAAGAATGACAATAAATGTCATTGATAAAATGAATCAAAATACATAGCCGCTGTTTGTTCGCCATACTACCCTAGCTCGTTTTACTATTTGGAAATAAACATGAACTTAAATATCTAAGTGTATGCTTTACGTGTGAAAGTCATTCTTACATGCACACTTTTATGGTAACATTTTGTTTTGCGTATTGAAACATTTCTTTTTCAAACAATGCTCTTGTTTTACAAATTGTTTTACAAATTAAAAAGAATGGGAAAACCGTTGTTTGTTCACCATGCTGCTAATGTCACAAAGTTAAAGCATTGTGATTGGTCTGTTCGAAGACAAGATCTTTTGGTATTACGTCACAAAATCTTACATTACTTGCATCTCTCCAAATCACTCGAGATTTTTTCTGCCCGTACTCAATCTCACACGGCTCTGATAATGCTGCCGTCAGACGCCAGCCTCGCGTTTTCGCTGGGCGCGCTGGCCTCCTGGGTTGCAATTAACATTTTTTAACTGACTGTGCAACAAAAAAACCTCCGGACATGTACAAATGAAAGAGACAATGTCTAAACTATATACAAGAATTATTTTTTTCAGAGCTTTTATTTTGTTCAACATGTAGTTAAGTTAGATTCGAGAGGTATTTTTAAATTACATTTTTTAAAGTTTAAATACTACAGTTTATCAAACTCAAAGACAGGTTAGCTGATGACTGTAAGAACTGATTCAAATTGTTGTGTAGGAAAATAATTCAATACGCAAAATATGTACAAAATATAATTGGAAAATAATTATTAACATTTATGAAAATTTTTGAAATACTAAAAGAATTACCAATACAAATTAAGACGTGACGTTAGTCAAAGGAAAAGTACATGCATGCACGCTGAGCTATTTCTATCTTTCTAGTTTTTATCTTCTGTTCGTTGTCATTTTGCTACAGTTAACTGCTGGTAAATAAATATTAAGGTGCGACTTGTAAAACGTTTTCTTTCAAGCCTTTAATTTTCATTACCAAGAGAACTCAAGTGTCGATGGTTATTCAGCTTTGAACCATGCAGTTACAGGTTACTTGGGGCTACTCGCCCTGCATGGTGACGCCGATCCAGGTTGAGGATTCTTGTTCGGCATCATACTTGCAATTACATTAATTCTGCTTGATTGAAGCTTAAAGGGAAGAAAGCGTTTGAAAGCTTTTCGAAACTCCAAGGACCTTGCGGCATATATCCAGGGATTGCAACAACTGTTCAAATACGCGACGATCAAACACCAGAACCAAACTTTCATCATGAACAACTTTTTGCACTGGGATGGAATAACCACTTTTATCAACGACACTACGAGTTGTGGTGTGTACAGCAACACAAACACACCTACAACGAGATGGGAAACACAAGAGGATTTGCAAGTATAACTTTTTGGTGTATGAAGACGTTAACACGTATAAACACACGATAGTAATTTTTGATATAAACATATTAAATCTTAATCGGTACTACGAGCCTAGTGTTTCATGGAGACGGCGCTTTTATCCGGTTTCTATCGTGTTAAGCGGATGAAAATCTTTTAACTCACCCTGAACGGGACACTAATCCATCGCAGGTTAGCTCCTAGCAAACGCAGGCACTCATTTACCTACCCAGGAAGAATGGAAAGCTGAGTTGGCTTAGGAAGAGCAGGTCATACAAATATTCAATCTCGGGAATGTCGCCATTGAACTAGGGACGTTATGGTTGGGAAGCAGAGAGCTATCGGAAAGGTTGGAGAACCAGAAAACAAAATTTGTAATCGATTTCCGGTCGGCTCAAATTCCGCAGTTGCATTCATGCATTCGTTAAATGCTCTTATCCGGCTACCAATGAAAGACGTTGAGTATCTCACGTGATATTTCTGCATCATGTGTGCAGTATATTAATCGATACATAAACATTCAAGATACAACTGCTCCGTGATACAATATCATATACTTTTGATTAAGTTAAGTTCAGAGAATTTATTGAATTGTTGCTGTAGCGTAAATTTCAATAATTGACAGAGTAGTGCTAGACTGATAGCAGGTTTAAATTACCCTATTTTACATTTGTCTTGTTTCTGTTGTCCAACGTGTTAGATAAATAATAATAATAATATAATAATAATAATAATAGTAATAATAACGACCTTATTTACTGGTCAAGTCTTAATTAGGTGGCCAAAAGCCAAGAAATTAGGGACACCACCATTCTAAGATGGACGGAGATGTTTCACATGATACGAAGGGTTCATTAACGTCTTTTACGTCTCTTTAAAAGTAAAGAAACGTAAAAGACGTTAATAAACCCTTGATGATACGTATACAGATGTAAATACGTCTTACCATCCATGTCAAACCATTTTCAGATGTTAGAGGATGGGGAGAACTTTCGCCTCAATTATCTTAAGGCCCTAAGTGTTGGTCCTGCCGGGAATCGGACCCAAGCCTCCTGCACTAACGAGGTGGCGGGTAATTTCCTCCCCCTGTAACAGACTTCATCTTTAAGGTACAAACAGACAAAAGTCTCCCTCACCCACAATAAGCGACATATTACGATGTTTACAGTAAGGTTTTGTGCCTCCGGCTACGGGAAAAAATTAACAACAGTTAAATTGAAAAACATGCGTCTACTGGCCTATTTTTTGGGCCAGTTGCTTACCTACAACAATGCAGACAGTCACTGCAGTTTTCCTGTTGAGTATTTCCTTGGACTGGTTGTCAACCGTAGTTTGTCGAGCTATTTTCCGTGATTGAGTAAGAGCTACCCTTACCATGTGAATGTAGCAGTATGCACTGATAAGTAGGGTGAAGCCGATGACTGCCAAACTTATGTAAGTTGTGAATTCCGAAAGAACAAAAATGTCGTCGATTATAAATCTTGGTATTGCTGCGATGAAAGAGACGCCCCAGATAATTGCAATAACATAAATCCTTCTTTTTTTCGTCATAATTGTGGCGTACTCAAACACTCGTGTCACCGCCAAGTACCTGAAACAAAATCGTCATTATTTCTCATAATGGCACAACTGTATAACATTTTGCGTTGACGCAGTCCATTGCACAGTAATATCAGTGCCAAAATACAATCATGCAACACTATTCCACAATATAATCACACAATACCATCACGTGAAAAACACTATCACATAGTACAATTAAACAATACAATATAAATATATTTTAATTAAATAGCTCCATCACACAATACAATAACACGTACAATACGATCACTAAGTGCCGTCCCACAATACCATCGTTTATACCATAATGATCACACAATACAATCACATCACTATCACATATTATAATCGCAAAATTCCTTCACATAATACAATCGCACAACACCATAAAATAATAATAATTAAACAACAGGGACTGAGTGTAGCGAGAAGTGGTACAAAGATAAGCCACAGGGGGCAATAGAAAACGAGGATACTACTTAAGATCCTGTGGGACGTCTCGCTACAGACAGATAAACAACTCCCCTACGATAGACCTGATATCGTAGTGCTCAATAAGAAGACCATGATCTGTCAGCTAATAGATGTTGCCTGCCCAAGAGACTGCAGACTCTTAAATTAAAGAAAGATCGAGGACGAAAAGACCGATAAATCCCGAGATCTTACAGTAAAAGTAAAGACCATGCATATGGAAGATACACAATGTGAGCACCATCCCGGTGGTGACTGGAGCCCTTGGAAGCGACACCACAAATCTTGAAAAATATCTCAGATATATCAATATAGCTTGACTGCGCTGACTTTACAAAAGTCAGTGTTATTCGGGATCAGTCAGAATCCTTCGCATGGTATTAGGAGACTTAGGCCGCTTGTTGCAGCCAGTCCCTTAGCAAACCAGTACCAGCTTACTGTGATTTTACGGAAATAATGATAATATGTATTAATAATAATAATATATAATATGGTATTTATGGGTACGTATTTTCATAAAATGCTCTAAGCGCATTACATTAAGAATGAAGAATGGCAAGAATGAAGAGCGATCAGCGAAGACGTGAAAGTCTAACCATTTGCAGATGTTAGAGAAAAGGTAGCATTTTCTCCTCAATTATTTTAAGACCCTGAGTGGTGGTCCGGCCGGGAATCGAACCCGAGCCTCCCGC
>JAOTRI020140413.1:0-10777 GCA_028564885.2 Zoanthus sanctaehelenae
AGATTTATATGCTGTGAAGTATAAATGTTTGTTTAAACGTTACTGAAGAAAGTGAAGATCCCCATTTCATGGTTGGTAAGTCAAGTATCGGCCCTTGCGATAGAACTTTTATACTGAAGCATTTCAATTTGATTTTGTTATCGAGATATTTAGTTCAAACATTTTTTAAATTGTAAACTCAGATAAGCTTTGACGTATATAGTCCTAGAGAGATCATTTTTCTTTTATTAAGGAAAAAATATCAAAAATATAATTGCTCTTTTCACGCATATAATTTATTTAGTGTTCGAGACTTGAATACAGACTATGAATGTACGACAAGGAGCGCACGTTAAACTGCCAAATGTCATTCACACTACTAAGCTTACAATTTTAGATTGTTGCTCCTACATGTACCGAGGTTGTTATCAATATACGAATTATGAGAGTGTGAAAGTTACAAAGGTGGAACTGTGAGAGTTTCTTTTTCTAAACTGAGCTCTCAGACTCATGTGCCTTTAATATTAATACATGTACACTTTAATTACACCAGACGTATAATGTGAAACAGTGCTTTTAAGACCTATCTTAACAAGATTATTGTTCTTCAAAAGCGTGTATTGTGCTTATTTTACTTTCCTGGCAGAAACGAATATGCAATTATCTTATTTGTGAATGCTAAAGTTCTGTCAGTAACCTTTATCTATTACGAAGCCGTTATAAAATCTATTGCGCGATATTCACAAGAAACTAATGCACCGACAATATTATGATATTATTTACTAGGACCTCGAATATCCATACCTAGTATGTTTCACGTTCATCAACGTCCCAACACCGGTACGGTAAAAACTCTAAACTTGATGTATTAAAAAAACCCTTTCGATTGTTGGCCTCAAAACCTGGAATGAGATACCCCGTGCATGACTTCAAAAAGTTATCGAAGAAATCATTTAAGAAAAAAATAAAGAAACCCAGAAATCGTTGTTGGAAATTATGAAAACTGCATGAAGATTCGTATGTGAAGATTTTAATATGAAATAACCAAGTCACTCAAGCACCTCAGATAAACAACTAGACCTAACACATCTGATTTTAGTGTTTTTCGAAACTTTTGGATTCTTTGTGTACTCTTTCACTTCCACCAAACGTATAGCGAGTCAAATGTTTTAAAAACTAATTTTTTTTTAGCAAATGAAAATATTGTTATTGTTAAAACAGCACAATGCATAAACACTATATTTCATTACAAGGAAATTAGGCAAACCACTTGTTGAGTAAACCTGCACCTGTAATAAATTCTCAACAAGCGCGCATTTAGAGCTTGAAATCATTCTATTACTGATGCATGATAATTATTCGTCAAGAACTGTTTTTAAAAGTTTAACAATATAAAAAATCTGCCAAGATGGTTTTGATAACGAGGTATATTTAGTGTTTTTAATTATTTGAGTTTCGCCTCTTGATCTTATGATAATAATTTTCCATTTGGTAAAACGAGCGGGAACTTTGCTGAAGCGGTTTTGCATGCATTGAAACATGAAAACTGTACAGGTTCTGTACTAGTTAACCTAGTGACTGAGTTTTCGTTTTTAAATTGCATTGGGAAGATTTATAGTGAATACTGACACAATTTGCAGATCCTCCTTATTCAACCAAAGTATTGTTCCTGCATACACAAAGCGAAAATAGATATTACGTTCAGCTCTATTAAACCTTTTTTGTTTTATATTGTTCTATTTTTGGTTCTTAATTATTTCTGAGATTTTAACGTCTCAAAATGTTCTTACTTTTGTTCCTAGCACAATCAAACAGACTTGGTGTACACATTGTTAATGAAATATGTGTTTTTAAGAAGCCATTTCGACATATAATAGATATATAGCCTATAAAAGGAATAGAAATGATTCTGCTAATTTTCTTTGTGCATTTTAGTGCTATTAAGATAAAAAGTTGTCAAACGAAATTCTTTGAAAATCGTAATGAAATTAGAAATCCGTCAAAACTGCATAATTTGAATATCTAATTAGTTGAACGGTTGAGCGATTAAAAAAGAATAACAAAGTTCTTAATCATGAACACTAAAAACTAAATGATTCTGTTTTCGCAGAACTACAATGGTCTGTCAACAGGTGTGTCAGCATTTAATTCGCCGGAAGCCTTCGCAGTTGTGGCAAAGTGAAAGTAGTGAACTCAGAAGATGTCTCAACACGTTTGATTTAACATCCCTTGGTGTTGGAACAGTTGTTGGCGCCGGTTTGTACGTTGTCGCAGGTCAGCTTGCCCGTGATATTGCAGGTCCCGCCGTAATCTTGTCGTTTGTTATCGCAGGGATTGCAGCACTTCTTTCAGGGATATGCTATGCGGAGTACGGCAGTAGAATTCCAAAAGCTGGTTCAGCCTACGTCTACACTTATCTGACTATGGGTGAGATTTGGGCCTTTATCGTTGGCTGGAATATGCTACTCGAATATTTAATAGCTGCTGCGTCTCTTGCGCGGGCCTGTAGTGAATACATCAACTCTGTATGCAATGGAATAATATACAAATTCTTAATGAAAAATGTCACCACCTGGCATTTACGTGCCCTTGGTCTATTTCCTGATTTTCTTGCCATGGGTTTGGCGTTTGTCGTAACAGTGATAGTCAGCCTTGGAGTACGACAAACTGCGGCCTTTAACAAAGTTGTAACCTTTATAAATTTCTCCGTTATTCTATTTATTATAATATGCGGCTTATTCTTTATTGATGGAAGCAACTGGCAAGGAGAAGAGCGTTTCATGCCGTATGGCATGAGTGGCGTTTTGACAGCGTCTGCAAGTTGTTTTTACGCATTTGTAGGTTTTGATGTGATCGCAACAGCCAGTGAAGAAACCATAAATGTCAAACGCGCTCTTCCATTGGCGATTCTTTTGACACTAGTAATCAGTTTCCTGACATATTTCGGTGCTACAACTGTACTGACTTTAATGCTACCCTACCATCAATTGAATAGATTCGCGCCATTGGCTGAAGCCTTCAATAAGCAAGCATTTGCAGGATCTAAATATGTTATAGCGGCTGGAGGGCTAGCTGCGACTGCTAGCTCTCTGTTGTCAAACGTTTATGCAGCACCTCGCGTGGTTTATTCAATGGCCAGTGACGGGTTATTGTGCAAGTTCTTTGGAGTCGTGAGTGAGAGAACCTTGGTTCCAGTTCGCTCTACGCTTTGTAATGGTGTGTTAATAGGAACTTTGGCCTTGTTATTCGATTTGGGACAACTCGTGGAAATGTTGTCTATAGGTAGGTCACTCTAATGTCACTTTTGCTATAATTTAATGGACTTAATAAGCAACCTTCGTTCACTGGAAAAGATGATCAAATCGATCAGATGACCATGATAGGTAAGAGAACAGGCCACGTACACCATTCATTATAAACAATTTACTATGCTCTTTTCAATTGCTCGCAAAAGGCTGAAATACAACAAAGGTTTCCGACTATAGGAAAAGATGAATTCTTAAAACTAATCAGTGATTCTATTTTTTTAAAATTGTCTTTTATCAGATTATGCATTCAAGTTATTTAATTTGGGCGCACATTCAACAGTTTTCCCGCTTTTTATTTTTATATACGTTTGCGGAGTTTAGGTTTCTTGTGAAGCAGTTTGGAACATTTTTAAATAGTTTTTCTGTTGAATTTTTTAAACATAGAATTCAAATTGTTACCAGATCTAACGTATTTTCGATTTTTGCATTGGTTTGTTTTATGGTGCGAAATTTTGGAGCGAAAATATACAGATTCCTGACTTGTTTTGATGGCGATTCGATACTTCTTAATCGGGGATGGCGGCGTGAGAAAACATTTCAAATACAGGTTGACTTCTTCTTTTTTATTAAAACATTGAACTAAATTCCCAAAAGAAATGCTGATAAAGTTTAAAACAAGTTATTTGCTGATTCTAATGTGCGATTTATTTTAAGCTTTTGACAAATTTCACTAAAAGCTTCGTTGCGTATTTGCTCAATTGAAATTATTTTCTTTGCGTTAGTTTTTAAGAGTTCTATCTTTTTAAAATCATTTTCCATTAATGTCTTTTTGTTATTTCTGTGTTATTTTATTTGAACTTAATATGCAATATTAATTATGTATTTATTTAATTAAATTCTTGAACTCGACTTTTCCTTGAATTAAGTTCGCTGTGTTAGGCGTGCCTTGCAATGCAATGAGCTCAGCTAGCTTATTAAAAGGATTAGTTACTTGTAGTTCGTTGTTTGTTTACAAATATACTCACTTGCTGGCGATAAAATGAGCTCAAAACTTCTCATATGGACTCGGCTCTGCCTCGTCCATTTTATTGCCAGCCTGTGGGTCATATGTAAACAAAGTACTATACTCACTTCCTAACCTTTAAATAGACCTTTTGCGCGCAAGCGAGACACCGATAAATATTCCGGTTTTCATAAAACGAATTGTATCATTGTATTTGTCACATCAATAATAGTAAAATGCAAAGATTCGATAAGATTGCACAAAAATTGGCGTAGAAATGAACATTTCAAGGTAAATATTTCTGCAAAATTTTGTAAAGAAAATGTATGGGTTTTGCATGATAACGAGGCTTGAAGGCATTAGATGCCCTCCCAACCTCGTTATCGTGCTAAACTCATACATTTTCAGTTCAAAAATAATCAAAACATATTTAGCTTATAATGTTCAAATCTTTGCCAATTTGGGAATTTAGATCTCCAGAGGTTGGCATCTCTGATGTACCGACGTTCATTCATACATTTATATTTAATCCCAGAGCCGAATTTGACTATACAGGAATTATTTACCTTGTTTGGATTAATCGTTTCTTTTAGGGACATTAATCGCTTTCACAATGGTTTCTCTGTCAGTTATCCTGACTCGATTTCAACCGGGCATTGAAAGTGTAACTTATCAAGAACCTACTCAAAAAGATCTTACCAATAGATGGTTGAAAGGTATTTGCTGTGAGAAGCCAGATGATGCTGAAGCACGTGCTAATGGAACGTACCAATCAGTGAACTCAACTGTGGATGAGGGAAAGCCTCTGGAGGAAGGTGCGTGAATATTGGTGCCTAATTTAATTGAAACCAAGATTTTGTTTGCTATTTTTCCTAATAAAATGATTTGCAAAGTGCTAACACTTTATACAGCCAGTTATATAAGTAGATTTCGTAAATTGAAATGGGATTTTCTCTCACTAACGCTGTCTTTGATTAACATGGCAGTATAATATGACCGGTTTTTCACGTGATGTAACGACGGTCGTGTTGGTGTACTCTTCACAAAATAATTTTGAATATTTTTAAAACTCCAACATGGCGGCTGTGTCTATTGTCTTTCGTGTATCTATTGAGGATGCTAACAATGACAAAATGACAAAAATGCTAACAAGGATGACAAAATGACAGTGATTGTCTTTCGTATATATAATGAAGGAAATTAAACAAATGCTTTCTTCGTTTTCAAGACTACATATAGACAGACTGTCTGATTGGATTTCCGTTAACCAATAAGAACGCAGGAGATAAACGCGCGGTTCCTTGCGAAAATGACAAGATGACAAAAATGCTAACCAGGTTTGATACCCTATTAAAAAACCGATCTAGTTCAAGGGCGAACCCAAACGTAGCCTTAGTGCCAATTTTTAACGGGTACAACTTTACAGTACCAATACATGCACATTCGTTAAATACCAAACTCTTCCGAGGGCTTTTTTTGGTCAAACACTACACCATAAAGAAAAGTTCACGTTAATATCAATGCCGGTTCACACAAGGGAGCTTCCTTCTGCAACACGCTCCTGCAACATGCTACCGGAGCAGAGCTCCCTCGTCTGTACCAACTATTTCATGCGAAAAAAGTTATTGCGCAACAGAATATTTGCTCCCGGGTTTTGCTCCATTGAATCAAACTGGTTGAATATGAAGGAGCAAGTTTGTGGAGCAAATATTAATTAGCGTCGTAGGTCCTGAAGACAAGCATGAGATCTGACGAATCACCTGCAACTCAAGAGTATATATGGTACTTGCAGAAAGTTATGAATGAGTCACTGTTTTTGTATTTTTTACAGATGAACAGTCAGAAAATGCAAAGGGAGAGAAAGATACCACACCAGATGAGCACACAAGTTACATTGCTGGTGTTTGTCTTGCCGCTTCTGTTATCTTGATGACCAGTTTCAATGTTATGCTCACAAACGCTTGGTATTATTTGATCGCGCGCGAGGCCTGGGCCATATTTGTTACGTGCATTATTGGGCTACTAAATTTAGTTCCAATCATGATCCTTTTGCGGCAGCCAAGGAACAAAGCCACGTTTCCATTTATGGTCCCTTGTATCCCTTACTTGCCCCTGTTCAGCGTGTTTGTCAACGTTTTACTTATTGTTAAACTGAATCATTGGACCTATGTGAGGTTTGGTGTCTGGATGTTTATAGGTAAGTGGAATGTACCAATATTTGGGCTTAATTTATTTTTCATATGGAGTCGGTCAATTGATTTTAATTCAGACATGTCGTCTTTTTAGCTGGTCAACATTGTGAACAATTTAAAGCCTATTTGCGCGCGTTGTGGAACATCAGTGTCTCAGCCATTTGATGCAGGATGCATTGTGACTAAATATAAGTAATACAGGTCAAAGACACAGATTTTCTTTTAATGATCTCAACAACATTTTACTCAAATAGTTTTTGTCGACTTAAGCCTTGAGTTTCTGACGAACAAAATATACTAACTTCTTTCGGCGAAAAATTTCTATTGACTGTGGGCGTTAAAACTTTTGATGGGGAGTAGATTCAAGCCACAGGTCCCCGATTCAATTCGCGGCTTTGCCCAGAATTGAATTTTTAATTAAGCGACCTTCTAATTCATCTGAGCGAACTCAGTTTTCCATCCTTCCGGGATGAGTACCAGCGTTTACTGGGAACTAACCTACGATAGATTAGTGTCACGTTTAGATGGAGATAAAGACTCTCATCTGCTTAATACTGCAGAAATCGGCGATAAGCGTCAACTTTATGGGCTCGTCAATGAATATTTTAGATTGCCCTGGGGGCCTCTGGCTTGAGAGATTGAATACCTTCTCCTTATGTATACACACACACATATACATACATGCATGCATGCATACATAAATACATACATACATACTCGTTAAAAATATTTTTTATTATCCAACTGCACGAATAACCGTACAAAAACCACCATGCGAGGGTCTGGGGCGAGTACAAATATCCAGCCGTATTTCACATTTCGAGCGATATTCGTACTCCAGAAAAAATGTTTTACCGCGCGTGTCGCAGAATTTTGTTTTCATTTTTTCTCGAAAAAAAATTGGATAATAAATCACTTATTAGACCGTTGTGTATGTAGTATGGCTAATATTTTTACTCGTGCTGTGTATTTTGACTCGCCCTTCGGGTTCGTCAAAAAACTAAGACTCGTAAAAAAATCCAGTCATACTACATATACTAAACTGTCTAATAAGATATATTTATTTTATAATCAGAACCTATATTTTCTTATATTATTGTCATAGACGTCAGTTGCTTTGCAGAATTCTACATTAGGTTACTTTTTGGTTTAAAAGAAAATATCAAAGTGGAGTGTAAAAGTGAAGGTTTTAGAAAAAGACTGATTTAGGAAACCTAAAACCGTCTCAAGCTTTTCTTCTGAGTAAAGACTTAAAACAAAAATATTTACATTTTTCTGAAGACACGTTGGAGCTCCTAGTTTTTGTGGCTGTCTTTTCATTATTGTTTTTCAAAAAAATCGGAAACGGTTTTTGATATATTTTTAATTTTTTATTCAGGTATTGTGGTGTATGGACTATATGGCTATACTCACAGTATAGAGGCACACCGACCGGGAATTGGGTCCAAGGACGAACATATTATCATGCCCGATACACCAGCCCTACAACACACGATTCAGCCAATGCAACCCTTTCGTCACAGTGACAAACTAACCAAGTAGATATTATGTGTAGCTTCCACCATTTCTTAGGTTGATTACACATACAATCGAGCTGATGAAACAGTGGCACAAACGGTAGTGATTAGATTCTATCCGTCAAACCGCCCTTTTCGAGCGAAGCCTGGGAATTACATTTTATGTTGTATCGCGTTTTAATTCCGCTTGCCTATTGTCTCCAGACGTTTTGTCTGCCAACGTTTGAAAGAAATGGTAATATTATCGAGTTCTTTAGTTTATCTCAACCCATGATCTTTACCCTTTAGATTTTTCTCCGTCCATTTTGAATTGCATTTGTTTTTATGAATTACTTCACTTGAAAAACGCCTACAGTAATTCATAGTCTGCAGCGATGCTTTTCAAAACAATTATCTCAAATGATTTTGACGTCAAGAAACTCAGATACTTTTGGGTTAATCAAAACCTGCGACAAAATTAGATAAATGATAAAAATATGGGAGTTTGAGATAACAGTCATCGTTGTCAAGTTGGATGGTGAAATTTTTGGTATTTTATTGTCAGTGCATGTGAGTTGAAATGGTCTTTGCTTAAGTTTCTTTCCAAAAAGTTCTAACCCAACATGAATAAATTAACACTCTCATGATGTTCCATTTCAAGTTCTTCGTACCAAAATTACTGGGCTTACCAAGCCAACCATCCACCGTTCTGTATTCGACTTTTATCATTTTTATTGCACATACAATAAGTGGCGGCTAAGACAAAACACAAATAAATACAATTGTGAGCTCAATGCCTCGTACAAATCTACAAAAAATTAATCCAGTTAAGAAGATAATTAATTAGAGTCAATATACCCGGCTTATCCTTTAAAGTGTCTATATGTCTACAGGTTTTTTGTGTTATTGATATCTTTATACTGAATAAAAAGGTATTCCAGAAACAATTTTTCCCTTCCTGCAACGTTTTTGCCACTAAATCGAGTTGTAAAATTCTTGTGCTGGCCACGCCCAAAGAAGATGGCCGGGAGTTGCTGAGTCTAAGTCCAGCGTAGTCTGTGACGTCACTTCAGGAATTTTCACTGCACCTGTTCATTTTAGTGTTTCAATGTATTACCAAACAAACTCAATCATTTTTCAATTTGTTTAAGCCAAAAAAAATCTAGGTTTGTATGGAAAAGCAATAAAACACTGAAAAAATGGCGGGAAAAGTAGACAAGTCCTGAAGTGACGTCAGTGGGTCCAATTTTAGCAACTCCCGGCCATCTTCGTTGGGTGTGGTCGGGGGGGGGGGAACTTTAAAGCTTGATTTTGTGGCAAAAATGCAACGCAATTGAATTTTGTTTTTAAAACACTTGTCTACGCATTTTAAAGTTATCGAAATCAAATAAAATCATTTTTCGCCATATAGACATGCCTATTTTTCTTTAAAAAAATTTGATGAAAAACCGGGATTTTATCAGTTTATTTGGCCAAACAGATCGTAATTTTTAACATTTTTATAAAATTTATACTAATATTAATTTAAAATTTTATTTATCTAATCTTTTAAAAAATGCAAATAGTGTCTCCAGTTAGTAGACTGTTTTAATTAAAATTAGCTATTTTAGTTTGACACTTTAATAAAGTTATTGATTGATTGGTTGATTGGTTGGCTGAATAGATGCAATCTCGCACCCAGGCCTCGGCACTAAATTGATAAGTATTTGCTGGAGCCTAGGAGCGAGCAACTCTCATAATAGACCTATGTCAAGGAGTTTTCACAAACTGGTTTAGTTTAAACCGCTTTTAGCGGGAAATTTCAGTTGAAGTTCCGGTCCCGAAGGAATCAAACAACTCAAACAAATTAACAGTGGCGTCATTGATTAAGTATGGACGCATGTGATTGGTTTGAACTCGCAATAACTGAACTAGAAATATATATGTCGGTTCGCAATAACTGAACTAGAAACATATATTCGGTTCGCAAAAACGCCGTGACACAGGGAGTTGCTTGCTCTTACTTGTGGACATAACTGTTAACTTTCCTTTTGGAACCCAATCTCGAAACTCTTTGCGTTTCTCTCCTACCAACATTTTTTGAAACAAATAATAAATTCTTGGTATAAAATGGTAATTTGGATATTACGCGTGTTGTTTGTGCTAAGCCAACAACTGAGTAGGTTGGCTTAGCACAAAATGATAGTACGTGCGTCAACAAGTGGGTTGTCATATAGCACGAAAGTGAAGTGATAAATATAGTTGGCTCTTGCGGGATTTTACATTTCCATGAAAGAAATAAAACCATTCTAAATTTCCTCGTATATGCTTCTTTCTTTTTTTAGTTGGGAAACTAACGATTTTTTTAAAAGAAAATGTGTTTTCAGTTTCTTTATAGCCTTAATTTTTGAGAAAATCGGCAAAGTTTGTGAGAGGGTCTAAATAAGGTCTCTAGTTAAGTGTCAAAAGCACGGATTTTCTAATGTTAACGGTTAACAAAGTTCAAATTGTAAAGTTAAGTGTTACGTAAAATTGTACCGTTAACAGTTAAAAAGCTTCCGTAACATTTGATTTCACACCATGGGTGTACAACAAATATTACCACTCTTGTTTGGAGCTTAATTTTGCGAGCTCTTTCCCTCGTTTTCTGGCTTGTCTTGAAGAACTGTTGCTTAGTTTTCCTGCTAAATAGATATCTGAACAGACATAACTACAATGCCGCTGAAAAAAAAATAGCAAAACAGCCACGATCCGCGCGCGCAGAACATTTGTGACATTGTGCATGTGAGCCGCACAGCGTATATATTTGTAAATAGATATCTGAACAGACATAACTATAATGCTACTGAAAAAAAAAGCAAAACAGTTACTGTTCATCAG
>JAOTRI020140434.1:0-10776 GCA_028564885.2 Zoanthus sanctaehelenae
TGGTAACACAACTGTTAAGCTCAAATTGTGGAGCACATTTATTTAAATCTTACTGCAAAGAATCAAACATTTCTGATACAAATTGGCTGAGAAACTTTATTTTCATCATATTTGATCAAATTTGGTTGAGTGTATGATGTTATCAATTGGCTAGTTTGCATATTCTAAAAACTTAAATATCTCTGGAACAAAAATAGTAAACAGCATTTTTTTTCTCATGCAGGCTACTTGTTTATGTTTTAAAATGGTTTCAATTGAAAAGATGCTATTTTTATCATAGGGGTACTTTAACAGTTAATAAAAGTAATTTCTTATTTCATAGTGACACTCGAAAAAACCTTTCTATGGAATGAACAGAATTGTATGACCCCCCAGAAATGTTTGTATAAGTTCATGCAACACCTTATTATTGGTTGAATAAAAAGGCATGACCCCTCCCCCTTTGTTTGACCTTTATCTAAATTTGAAGTTATTGTTATAATTTTTTGTTGTTGTTGTTAATCTTATACTGCTATCATTCATAGAGAAAAATATGAGCAGTCTTTCTTTTCATGTCATTTTTGTTTCAATATATGTACATATATTTACCAGCTACTCATGACACAATATTTTACAGTAGTGCTAATGTTTATCTTAATTATTCTCTTTGACTACACAAAGTAACATAATTAGTTTTTTAGATTTGGGAGAAAAACTGATTTGTTTAATTACATTTGCATAAAAACACTTTATAATCAACAAATATTATTTAATCACAAAAGATTTGTCATTGAGCAGTGTTTTAAAAAAAGTAAAATTTAAAATTCAAAGGGTCGATTTAACTTAAGTTACTACTTTTAACCTACGACTACGTTCTCGGCCTTCGCAACTTTTAAATAATTCATAAAATTTGTTTTGTTGATTTAAGGACTCAAACTATAAAGTATTTGAAAGATTAACGCGTTCAAATGAAGCCTTACACAAGACATTCGCGTGAGCAAATCAATTTTCTAACAAATAAAATGGAATATCGATAAAGTGCCACACATTGCTCTGTTTATCAGACAGGCAGCCCGAGACAGCGCCTGGTTAGTGAGTATGTGCGATTTTCTGTCACAGCGGTATCCTGATGGACTGTACATCAAAACGAGGTCGCTGGTCCACTGTTTTTAAAATACAGATTTTTACTTCCGCCTTTCCTTGTTTATTCTCGTTTGTAGCTAACTTTTATTGACTAATACTTCAAGAAACTCGATGAAGCCGTGGTTGAAGATGATCAACAGCCACATGAAGTCTCTGTAAGTGCTTTAATGAATTTTATCCAGAATACTGATTAAAACCATTATTTAAGTTTAAGAAACTTTTTACTGTAACTGGCCGGCAAAGTTTATTTCCAATTAATACATCTCCCAGTCGGGCACAATTTATTTTATACAGGAGAATTATCACTCATTCTTAATACCCGGGCTATCCGTGTATCTATCAAGCAAACTAAAGACCCGGTTTGAAAATTTAAATTTGACTAAGATCTTTTAAGAGATAAAAAACGTTTTGTCTCTTATTTCGGCAGGCGCGTAGCCAGAATTTTTGTAGAGGTACTGCGCTCAATTGACAAGATTACTTAGTGGTTTTTGGCCAAGTGCTAATTGTTTTGAAATTTGCCCAACCCTAACCCTATAATGAACCATAATGTGCCATATAAGAAGAAACTATGAGTATGACATTGGCACCAAATTCAACGGACAGCTTGCGTACTTTATCTTGTTCGGATCGGCGATTTGTCGTGTGGCGATTGAAGAGGTGTTGCATTTGAATCTTTGACACGACGGGTGTTGGGAACATATATGTAAGGACGTTTTGAGGGACAACAATTCGCTCATTCGTTGGCTGGAACGGTACGGTGTCATGCATAACAAAGAGGCTGTTGTTAGTTAGTAATAACAGCGTCTTTCAATTATCTCTTGATGTCCTATCCGCCATCTTCCCCGCTTCCGCCAAACTTTTTCAGTAGCATTTTGAGACAATGTAGAACAGGAAATAACTGAAAACTACAAGAACTGAGAATAATTTTTTTGCCATTTCAAGCACACCTCTATGCATAGACGCGTGTCAAAAAATTACGGTATGTTTTGCTAGGTTAGTAGTGTCTCTTCAAATTTCACGGTACTAGTTCCCCAATGACTACGGTTTTTAAAACGTCCTTACACGAGTAAATTATAATAATACAGCTCTTTTGCTTAATTTAATTCGGCGAGATGACAAGAGATTCGAAAAGTTTAAAATTTATTAATTACCTGAAATTAATTTTTTTTTCATTGCATTTTTAAAATGAAAATTATGAGGTGTCATGTTTTTCCAAGAACTCAGTTCAAAGGCGTGTGAGCGAATTTGCGATGTAAGCATTTTTTAATGCGGACTGTAAATAAAATTAAAGCTTAAATTTTCTTCTTCAATGACAGCCTTGTGTGATGAAACTGTCGGCTTTGTTAACGGCTGTCGTCCGATTTTCGTGGATTGGTTTAGCTCAGTTCTTTTCGACTCAATAATAATTAAATACGAAATATTTTAAATTACAAATACAAGCTTAATTTATTTAAGTACTAATAAATTTTGCCGAGGCTTATTGCTCATAATTTGTTCTTATTTCTGTGAGCGGTTTGAATTTATGAAAATACCACTACAAAAGGACAAGTTCTGATTGCCTGCATAACCTATAGTATTACATGAATACGTGTATCATTTGGGGCAATAGTAGATATATACGAAATGTGGAACGGTGCTTGTGTGTTTTTACTGTGAGGAACTTTTAGTATTACATGAATACGTGTATCATTTGGGACAAAAGTAGATATACTAAAATGTGAAACGGTGCTTTGTGTTTTTACTGTGAGGATCTTTTAGTAATACATGAATACGTGTATCTTTAGGGACAGTAGTAGATATACGAAATGTGTAACGGTGCTTCTGTGTATTTACTGTGGATGCTGTGGACATTGCGAACGTAAATTTCAAGGTTCATTCAAGTTTAAACTAGAAACATTTTCACTTTTTTCAGCTTCGGACTGCGATTGTTCTTTAAAATTTGTTCGAAATAAATTTTCGGCCAATCTGAGCCTCATTTTTCTATTCTGTTTGTTTTAAAAGTAGTTTATATAGCGTGCACTGTTGTTGTTTGACATGGTCGTAGTCTCAACTATTTTATCAACATACTCATTAGGGGGATGGAGGGGGGGGAGGGGGGAAAGTTGGCTGGTAAGTATAATACAAAGTATGGTAATGAATATAATCTTGACTGCGCCAATGAATTTTGTTACGGAGGGAGCCATGTTTTGCAAATTATGAATTAGCTCTGAAAATGTTAAACATTTTAATGTATAAATTTTATAAGTTTGAAGAACTAGCTATTTTGGCAACTGAAAAACTTTAGTACAAAGCCAAAAATCAATGGTTTTCGCTTTCGTTACACTCAATATATCCTCTTGGCTTTTCTCTCTTTATTACGGCTTTTGCTCAAAGAGCAGAAACAAGGACATGTTTTAACAAAAGGATTTGTCACGTTTGGAACGACGTTAAAAGAATTTAGTGAATTGTATTGAAAATGTAAACAAGCTCCCTGGTATGAAAACTGCGTATCCTGAAATCAAAACCAACTATTTGTTATTACGTCCGAACACACAGTAAAAACTCATCATAAGCTTAGTTTTGGACTAAATATTGAACTTCTACTAAATTGAAAAGTAATGGTTTTAAAAGTGAAGCTATCGTGATCAAGCTATTATTTTCGACAACATTTTTTGACGTTTATTCGCTTCTTTCGGGGATTCCCCGCTTTTTATCTTGACAACAATGAAACCTGTTCCGAGAAAGAATCTGCAGTTGATGTCTTGCTGTGCATTTGGAATTGAAGTGTGCTCATTGGTCGATGAGACTTAACACGCACTTAACCTGATAGCAACAAGAACCTGCAATTATTTTCCTGGAACCACTCTGAAATTAATAATTACGGTATTTTGCTTCAAACGCAGGTTTGGTTCAAGTATTTAGTGGGAAACCTTAGTGTCAAGCAGTGAAGATGCCATGAATCGGACGAGTACTCGTGTTAGAGATTCGTTTAAAAAAAGCAACAAAACAGTTTTATATTTCAACGATATCGAACTACTTGAGATGAAAAGAAAAGAAAACAACGACAGTCGACAGCCTTTCCTTACCAACGATTAAAAGGTATTGAAGTATTTAGATTTATTATTCTACTTGTCGAGTTTAGGTTTGGATTAGTGAAATTTTGAATCAGAATTATGTTAACTTTTTGAAATACGTAGATTGGTCATTAATTCTGAGAAACTTTGCAGGTAGTGATTTTATGATAATCATGATATAACTACTAACTAGCAATAGTTAGAAAGTATGTGTGCGTTGTAACTCATGCCTTTTCAATTTTACATTCTCGTTATGCGAACGTGGTTTCTAATTTCCGGCTTTAGCATTGCACCAAGAAAAATTGATTTCTAACACTTGAAAACATGATAACAGTAAGTTATTGTTTTTATGAAGACACATGTACAGCGTGAAGTTACATAATACGATTTATTCCAGATCTTTTGGCTTTCTATATGAAAAACCAGAAGGTACCTTTTTAACCAGAGAAGTAGTAGTCAATGTTATAGCTGATAGCGATATAATTTTTGGCTCTTGATCAGCAGATAATTTCTGTTTCCTCGTGAGTTTTCACAGCAGACTTTGATTGTCAAGTTTAATTGGAGTTTAACGTTACACCAACCGGAAAACTGCTTGCTATCTCTTAGTTCGCCTTGTGTTGCTACGTCGATCATTGTTTGATGCATGGCCGTAGAGATCGCAAAATTAACATCATCCCAAAAATATTTAAAATACGTGTCAAAAATTTAAACTAATGCACGTTTCCTGGAAAATTATCACAACTAGGCGGCCAATTCAAAAGGCTCTCTCATTGTCAATAAATTTCAATCAATGGCCCTTGACTTAATTTAACTTTAGAATTGTTTTCTTTTTGACGGATGGACTGCAAAGAACACAATAAAGTCTTAATATGAAGAATTTATAAGTGTATAATTTATACCATTTAAGTTATCATCTTATATTTATTTCATATTTATTAATTGATTCATTTTTTATATACAATATAAAGACTTTAACTCATCTTCAGATAAGTACAAAAAGCCTAGCTAGCATTTTTTATACATTTTTAAAGTTATTCCCCTAGGAAAAAGTTGTGTTAGGGAGGCGTTTAATCTTTGAATAAGAAGTCCCTCGACGATTCTTCGCTTAATGATGTTACGTGCTTTGAAAAGAATCTTACATTCAAATTTATGGTGTGGGTTCTTTTGGAGGTGACGCGCTGGCTCTGATTTTTGTTTGTGGTCACAATGCCCTGCAATTCGCACCTCCGAATTCCTCATCGTTTCTCCGACACATTATTCACCACAAGAACATACGCCGTTGTAGATCACTTGGGACGGATGATTGTTCTTGTCTTTGATCTTAAATAAACTCTTTATTTTCCTTGTTTGGCAAAGAACAATAAATTGGAATTTGTATTTTGTGACAGTGTTCAATTTGTTTATGAATTTATAACTCAAAGTTTCATTCTTTTGACAAAATGGCAGCTCAAAGACAAAGAAAACTTTTTTCCGTTCATCGAAGAGAAAATCCGGGATCAATTTTTCCTCCTCATTGTCTTTATTGGAAGCTTTCTTAATAAAATTCTCAATAGTTGTTAGCACGAAGCGGTTGGGGTAGCCGGCTTCACGATATTTCTTTTTGATATTTTGGATTTTTTGTTGGAAATTTGCTAAGATACATTTTGCCCGGTGCAGATCTCCCAAGATGCAATTTCTTTTCCACTTTGTTGGTTCATTTTTATTTTAAACCCTTGCAATTAGAATTGTTTTTTTAAATTTACTTATTCAGTTGACCATGTTTTAACGATGGCCATCCTCTCTATCAAGTGACAGTCTAAACTGGAAGAAATATTCACCAAGAAAGCTTTGTTTTAGTTTCTGAATGCTTCATTTCTCTCTCATTATGCGCCAGTCAATGTGAACCCCCCTCCTCCCAAGGCCCACAGCACTGGGGATTGGGCTTTGTTTGGACACTGTTAATGCCCCACCATGCTATGCTAGTGAGGTATTACTAGTGCCGCGAAATATCTGGAAATTCCAGACATTCTAGAAATTTAATTTAAAATGCTTTTCCAACATTGCCTTTTCCTTCTCCAACTGCAACTCACTTTTACTCATGATTACGTTTTAGCCTGGATCTCAGGACTCTGCGCTTTCTGCTTATTAGGTGAAACTCACCTGTTGCTACAAATTTTTTTGCAAAACTTCAATCGCTGCTGCTACTTCTTTTTGAAAAAGATTTGTCACCTTCCACAACTTGTACAATAATATCCTGTAAATTAAAAATCATAAAGTCTTTGAATATTACAGAACATAAAAGAAATAACGCATATATATTTGATATTTTGGTACGGTTCTTCGTCAAAATTCTCTAAACCCCCGCTCTATCCCGCGCCAAAATTTAGCAGAACTTTATCTAAACACATGTAAGTCCCGGCCCACCCAAGCACTAATTGTATGCTTAATTCTCGTCTAACCACCGCCCCGTCAGGTGGGTCTTTTCATTGACTGATGGAGCATTATCATCTCAGAGTGCTAGTTGCGCGTTTGTTTGATCTCGATATACTGTACATGCTGCCCTTTTATTTGCAAGTTGTATCAATTTTCAAAATTCAGTTACAATAATCTTTAGAGGTCCATTGACCGACGGATCTTCTCACCTTAATTTTGGTACTTACAGCTTTGTAGCTCTCGTGTTTATAAATCTGCACCGTGTTAGCGCAACACATGCCGGTATATGGCCACATATTCAAATACGTATTATAATTCTTAGCTTTCAGTCTCGTTGGAAGTTACTTTTAATTGAGGTTATAGCCATCAAGATTGTTCACAACAGAAACATCTTTACAATATACTTTTTCTCTTTATGCAGATTTTCAGTGTTTAACTACAGAAACATTTTGGAGGGAATGGGGGACCATTTTCGATTGTACGGCTTGCGGGGCCAAAAGCTAATGGAAGTAGGACATTTTGGTGAAGCTATCGTGAACTTCAGCGAGGGAATAAGGAGGACTGCTCAACTCTTTCCGCAGTTTGCCGCTGCTTTTTTGATGGACCGAGGAGAATGTTTCTGGCATCTTCGTGAATATCAAAACTCTTTTGACGACATGAGAGCAGCATTTGAGATCGGCGGCTTACAAGCACTTGATCCAAAAGTTGCTAAAGTAAGGACTCCAAGACTAATATATCTTATGTAAGCGTATTGAAGACCGTGCATTACGAATGATCGTCATGATTTTTTATATTCAAAGTAATTGTTATAGAGAAGCTTGAACGGCTGGATTGGAACTCGACTTCAAGCCTGAAAGATGTTTTTTTATGAACGTCTTTTTTTGCAATTACTATAATTGCGTAAATATATAGATTTAAAGATAAGTCGTAACATGCATGCAACACGCAGTTTTTTGCCAGTTCCTGTGTTTCTGATAAATTTGCAAGCATAAATAACAGATGACATAATCACTTACTGAAACCAACCCATAGAAATTTCTAGTTATCAGCGCGACTAGGAATTTTAATTTGACTGAAACCATTGCAGTCTCTTTTTTTCCTCTCCTTCCCCGCCCACAATACAATCAGTCAGCAGTTTCAACCATAGTTTTGTTTGCAGCTTTGATTGATTATGAGGAAAAGAAAGAGACTGCTCGCAGTCTATGAATTATCCTGGTTGAGGTGTTATAAGCCCGTACCCGTGTAAGATTGGGCAAATTAATATTGAGTTGAACCTATTCAGCATAAAAAATATTAATGAAAAAATAAGTTCATTAAATTATATAGCGCATTTGTTCATATATATATATATAGGACGAAACAGTACTGTATACTGTATATATAAACTCAATCTGCATACAGTACTGTTTCGTCCTTTGAGGACTCGTCAGTGCTGCTCAGAGAAGATTTTGAGACTATATATATATATTGGAAGAGACAGAACTTGCGCACAACATCGGGATCACCACACTACTCTTTACGATAGTTGTGTGTGTGGTCTCTCTAAAGTCCCACCATAAAGCGTCGGAGACTGGACCTACGGTTTAACGCTTTTTTCCGAGAAAACGCGAAGGTCTAACCATTTGCAGACGCTAAAGCAAAGGCAGCCCTTTCTTCCCAATTATTTTAAAACCCTGATTGTTGGTCCGACTGGGAATCTAAGCCAAGGCTCCCACATGATAGGCTAGCGCCTTACGAACTAGGCTAATCAGACGGCGGGATATTAACGATGTACTGATCGACTATGAGTCTTTTAGCAAACGGTAATATTTTTATTTTCCTTTTTTACTAGGGGCGTTCTCACAGTTGGCTACAACGTGGTAAAGACTTACTTCGTAACGAAGATTTTCCAAACTCTATCCACTGTTTTACCATTTCTCTAGATCTTGGTTTCAACGTTCCCGTCTTGTGGCGGGCGGAGATACATTCTCTGAGAGCTGCAGCGTTTTACTTTCTCGGGGCCCAATATGAAGCAGAAGAAGACATTCAAAAGTGCAAGTATTTGAACGAGGATAAAGCAAAGGTCTGTATTTAATAAGTTTTTTGTGTGGTGTTAATGAAGTTGTCGAATGTCGTATATAAAACATTATATTAAATGCAATACATTTCTCACAGTATAATGAAAAGAATTTGAAATACATTCACTTTGATGAACGAGTCCAGTAGTCCGAAGCGTAAGCATCAAAATTCTTTCACTTCGCTTTGAAATCCGTCCTTTTTTTAGAAACTATTTCTGTCGAAACTCCGACGCAGTATTCCATTTATTGCACAGTGCCTGTTTCTTCTACTTGAAACCGAGACGAAGGTTGACCTCCCATAGTTAGAGGAGTAGAAATAATAAATCTGCTAATACGTTTCTTTCTTAATATATAATAATTATTTCTACTCTTACTGCGCCAGTTTAACCTTCGCCTCGGTTTCATGTGGGAGCTTGGCTACGTTTCAGGAAGTGTAAAATGGTATTTTGAACCTTGTTATCAAAGCCTATATTTTTTTCTTCTAATTTGTTTCAACAAATGGGGATCATTCAATGCTAATGTCTTTGTCTACACCGCGGTACAAAGTCAATCTTAAACTCTTTCTAAAGAATCCTTCGTCAAACTATGCGACGCTAAACATGAATTGCGGCTAAATTTAGTATGACGTCGATCGTAAAAACCATTAAAGAGAAGGCCACGGAATATCATGTAGTGCATGACCACCAAAAGAAAATAGTGGAAGAATATCTGTCTGGAGGGGCGAAAAAACTTGGGAGCAGGAGGGAGCTTATCACCAAATAATTTTCAAACCGAGTTTTAAATATGGTTTCAAGAATAATTTTGTACGGAGATCCTTGACGTTATTCAGTTATGATAGTAGTCTATTAGTACTAAATGTAACCCCCTAATGCAAAATACATTTTCCCGCCCCTGGCCTGGAAGAGATTATATGTTTCTGGGTCAGCTGGAGTTGGCTCCGTTTGTGTTTGATTATTGAATAAATTTCATATCAATAGCTATAGCAACTCCATCGCTTTTACGGTGATTCCGTATATGAAAGATGAAAGATCAGGCCTCTAACAAGGTGCATAGGTAAATAGGGAGTGTTTTTTAGTTAACATATTTATTCGTTAATACTTGAGTACAAGTTATTAACACAAGTTTTTTCGTTGCCAAGGTGGAATTGATTGATGAACTAATACAAGGGATTTGGGTTCAGCAATTTTCAGTTATTGTTTTTATTAGTATTGCCAATTTCTTTATTGTTATTGTTATTATTATTGTTATTATTATTATTGTTATTATTATCATTATCATCATCATCATCATTATCATCGTCATCATCATCATCATTATCATTATCGTTACCATTATCATTATTATTATCATTATTATTATTATCATTATTGCCAATATCTTTTTATTTTTACTTAAATTTGTTACAGAATGAAGCAATCGTTTGGAAAGATTTGGGTATTAAGAACTTCAAGTGTGGTAATTATTTAAGAGCTGTAAGTCAACTCAACTTTGCCCAGTTGCTTTATCCCTATCATGATTTGGATTTCAAACGTTCACTTCTGAGCCACTTGGCATCAGCTCATTTTGCACAAAAAGATTATAGAGAGTCAGTTGAGACAGGAAAGAAATGTTATCGACTCAAAAGCGTCAAGATAAAGGTTAGTATTTCATAAAGCAAACTGTTTCCGACGTGAGATTATGCATCGAGCAGTCTCTGTGTACCTTGGTTGGGATACCGTTTCCTCTTTAATCACTTTGCGTGGGTATGCGTTTTGAACAGTATAAAGTCACAAGGAACTCTAAAAATACTTACAACATATAGTACACACAGTTTTTATTTCAATCACAAACTCAAACAGTTTTACTATAACTACTTTCTATATTTTATTCCTATTTTTCTTATATTTTCAGTAATTCTTAGACTAGTAACTGATTATTAGAATTTTTAAGTTTTCAGATATTTTTTTTAAAAAAGTACTAATTTAAAAATAACCTGGTAATTTATAATTTACTATTTAATAATTAGCGACTTTATATTGTTTAAAAAGACAAACAAATAAGTCAACAAGACGTTTGTTTCTTTACAAACGTCGTGTTGACTTATTTATTTGTCTCTTTAGTAGTTTTTCTAAGAATATCGTCAACAAGAGCTT
>JAOTRI020140444.1:0-10776 GCA_028564885.2 Zoanthus sanctaehelenae
ACCCACCCACCACTTTCTACTTACCTGTTATTTTTTACTTTTATTTTTTTCCTTTTTTCTCTTCTTGGTTTTACCATGTTACACTTCAACACTTTTTTCTTTTTTTTAAATTAAGAATACCGCAAGATTTGAACTACTGACTTTTACATTTGTTTGGATCCGTTGTCCAGCTAGCTTCATTTCTACTTGATCACGCAAGCAACTTTTGCTGGCATACCTGTTTTTGTAGTGTTCACTAGCTATTGGTCTGAGACAGATACGAGAAGAATAAACTGGTTTGAAAAAAACTGACTTGTTTTAAAAAGAAAATTAATCAAAAAAATTTTGAACCACAACATATATACTTATTTCCCAAATGATGTTGTACTGCTGTTTTATTGATGTAATTAAATATATGCACTTTAGAGGATCTGTTTAGCCTGCATATAGCTATAAAGCTACTCGAGGAGACTGAAAAGGTACGATAACTAGTTACGTACTCATATAATACTAAAAATTTCTCACTGTTTTTAATGCCTTGTCTTTTTGTTTTTGTTTTTTTTTCATTGTTTCAAATCGCTCACACAAATAAGAACATTTTGATAATGAAACAGCCAAAACATTATGAGCCCCTTTCTACTGTTTTTTATAAAACTGTGAGTAGTCCGACTGTCTTTTAGATAAAGCCTTTATAACACTTTTTACCAAAAGAAAATAAAGGATAAATAAAAGGTAAAAACACATTAGGCTAGGGGGGAAAAATATAATGCTGCAGGAGATAAAGTGATTAAATATTTTAGCTCTGGGCTCTGGACTGATTAGGAATTATGAAAAACACCGAGCTGGATTTTCATATTTTATTACTTCGTGTAGAGTACTTTTCTGGTTTTTACGTTTTTTGTCAAATACCAAATGATAATATTCTAGAGGTTCAGTTTTGCCTATTTTTGCTAATAACTAAAGGCGGTAGAAGCCTACCTTTTGCTCTTGAAACTGTGTGTCTCCAACTATGCGTGGAACCGCTTGCTGACAAGTTTTCTCCGTTAAAGGACCGAAAAATGCTCATTTTTCATCATTGCGGTGCCTTTTATTCATTCAGTGCCCCGCCTTCAGTATTTTTCAAATCTTAATTACTATCATTGTGTCAAAACATTTCCTCTCGATCAATTTTATATAAAAATGTAAAAAATGAATTGTTCATATGGTTATTTGAATGGTTTTAAAACTAAGACAAAACAATAGACTAGAAAATTCTAGTCCATTACAAATGAAACCGCAGTCATTTTAACCAGACTGTTTTGCGACCTTTGGATGTTTGCGGTGTAAATCTGAGAATTCTTAGTGTTTTTGTATTTGCAGCTCGAAACATCTGATTCTGACAATCTTTCTCTCAAAGAAGACATTGAAATACTTTAAATAATATTTATTCAAACTGATTTCGGTAAACTTATATGGTTTAAATATCCTACATTTTATCTTTCTTACTTTTATCTCGTGCTTTCTTAAATTAGTAGCTTCTTAAGACTTTTCAATTTCTCCGTATGAAGGTGCTATTTAATTGTCAAAAAGACTGAAGTAAGTGTTCATATTCAATATTTTAACATCAATATTTAATACAAACTCTAGTTTCATCTTTTCTTTTATTCCAGTATTCAATAACTATTGTTTGCATGAATGAACGTCAAAAAAAAACGGAATTGTGAGATTTAGCTATATTTACCGTTTTCACAAACCAAACTGTATTAATGTTACACTGGGCCTATATCCCAGAAAACAAAAGTAGGTCCTTATCAGTGGAAAATATGTAATTACTATACTATAACTACAAGACAATGCTTCACACTTTTAAAATATAATTTATACTAACCAATATAGTACAACCTTGTCTTAACTATTCTGGAACTTTCTTCTCGAATTTCTTTATTGATCAAAACACAGTACTCTGTTTTTTATGACATGTGTCCGGACTAATATAAATGATGATATAGTATGTTTCATAAGTGCGGCTAAACTGTAGGGTAGCGTTTGTTTGCAGCTGCTCAAAACTAGTGTTATTTGGGAATTTAAATATTAATATTTCAGCTTCCATGGAACATTCAAGTCGTTTTTTGAATGCCACAAAAAATATTTTGTTTAACTTATAATAAAAAGCAGAGTAATTTTATTTGTTTTAGCATCATCTTACACAAAAAAATAAAAAGTTTAATTTCTGATTGTAGTCGAAAGAAATCACGAAAATTCAGTCCTGCATCTATGGTAATTTAATGCACTGCATTTGGTTTTCAAACCTGACAGTACTGAAAGCCCTATATATTTGTTTATTTTTTAGATAAAAATTTAAACTTTGAAATTCAACAATTTCGTGGTTCCTATTACGTTCTTTTGGGGCTGAAACGCCGGTGCATATTTAAAGACAGTTTGTAAAATTAGGTCATTCATACGTGCGCATGCGCATGCAATGAATTAGTATTGTACGGGTGAAATGACGACGGAAGTAAAGTGTAGACAGACGTTTGTGGACGGAACAGTATACCGTAGACGGAAGTGAAAGTGTCCTCACCCCCATCCCCTCCCTCCGTCCCTTCGGATTAACAAAAGTGCAAATAAAGCAAGTGTCTGAAAGATCAAGAATAAGGTCATTAAGGAATGTTTGTGTGCTGTTAAAAATAAATTAATATCTTTGACTCTTGAACCGTCCGAAACCGGTCACTAATAAATACGCAAATTAGTGGCCAAAACTAAAACTTCTTTTGGTCGTCATTACTGAAGGCTTAATAGCCACCCCTTTAAATGCCTTTTAAAATAGTCTTTAGTGTGACATTGCGTCGCGTTGCATCCCACATACACAAACAAACATTCTTTCAGGACACCGAATATTTCCGAAATAAATGGACCTATGTATCGTATCAGACTCGAAAAACACGATTAGAACCGAAAAGTATTCACTCATCAACACTCAAGGTGCTAGCGTAGTGTCTAGACCTCTTACGAGGGACTAGGGACAAAACTGTTTAATACGTTCAGAAATAGTTAATATCTCGATTTTGATTGGCTATAAGCGCGCAGCTAGTTCTTGCTTGCTCTGTCTCTTATACGTCATACCTGCAGAAAATAGGTTTTATATAAGTAAAAGTGACGTTATACCTACAGACAATAGTTTTAGGTATGCAGAAGTGACGTTAACTAACGCACTAACCAGAAGTTTGATCAGTTTTACATGACGGACATGAAATCACGGTTTGCTACATTATCAGAAGAAGATTTAAAACTCTTTCTTGATTGTAAAGATGCAAAAAGCAGCAAAAGAGCCACAAAGTCAGCACTGCAAGTTTTTCATCAATATTTGAAGGGAAAAGAAGCAGATGAACCTCAAACGAAGAGTACGCTTGCGAAGGTGCTAAAGCTGTTCTATGGAGAAGCTCGAAAAGCGAATGGCACTTCTTATTCAAAGAGCACATTGAACAGCCTCAGATTTGGATTAAATCGGCATTTTAAAGCCATTCGTGGTTTTGACATCATCAATGATTCAGAGTTCGCCAACACAAACAAAGTGTTTGGCGCGAAGTGTGTGGATCTGAAGTGACAAGGGCAGGCAAAAGTTGAACACAAGCCACCGATACGCGAAGAAGACCTTAAAACATTGTACGAAAGCACTACCTTTGCCGCCTGAATGATCCAGAAAAGCTTCAAAACAAAGGTTTTTTTGAAGTAATGCTGTACTTTTGTTGCCGAGGAAGACAAAATCTCTGTCAACTCAAGAAGACTGATTTTTCATTCAACACCGACAGCACCGGAGCACGCTACGTGTGCAAAGCAATGGATAAATTAACAAAATACCGCCGGGAAGATGACGAAGGATTAGATGGCGGTTTGATGTATGAAAGACCAAGGCCCAAATTGTCCTGTGGTTTCCTTCGAGCTGTATACTATTTTCATGTGTACTATTTTCATAAGAATAAAAGTTTCTAACTTTTTTCTTTCAAAACAGGTGTCATATTGGGCTTTTGACTTGGTGTTTTAATCCGCTTGTTTTTTTACAACAAATGGTTTTTAGACAGGACTCAAAGTTAGCGACCAGCTGGTCGCACATGTGACGAGACTTTTAATTGTGCACCTAAAAATTCATGTGTAATTGCATTTGCGCGCCTAAAAGTCCTGGAAATTAGTGGGACTGAGCTTCTTACTACTCAACTCTGCTTTCTCACATGAGCATCCTAAAATGAGTACGACTGGTCAGACATGAAACGGAAGCTTGAAATGATAAGTTCAATCGTAGGTATGACATAATCAGACTTAAAACATTCAAGTTACACCATTTTCCTCGCATCAGCGTGTGTTTTATTTGTCTTTTTCCGTTGTGGTTTTTCCGAACTCGGAGTTCCATGTTTTCATTCCATGCATCTTAGCCTTTTTCGGCTTTGTGAAGAATCCGCTGACACATGCGAGTGATCGAGTTCATGTTAACGACGTGGTTTTACTTTCGATTCTGTGTCAGCTTTAAACTAAAAGTGTATTACAAATCAAATAAAAGTTGTGAGCAGTAAACTGACAGTGTATATTTTATTAGTGACTTACGTTAATTTCAAAGGTAATAAATTCGGAATTTTTCTGTTGCCTTGGACGTACCATGAAGTGTAATGTGTAATACTTCTTGAGATTGAGAAAGTCAATTTAAAAAAACAGTATTGTTATCTCCAATGTAGAGTAATAGCCTGAAGTAGAAAAATAACTAGCGGTAAACTAGTTTGAGCCACGTCGGTGTTTCTAAAGAAACAAATTAGTAATGAAAATGTAAACTCTACACCGTAAAAAAGAGAATACGTACTGACGTTTCGGACGTTAGTCCTTCGTCGACTCCGACAAAGCCTGAAGGAGGAACAAACACAGGTTTGTTCAAAATAAAAACTATTATGCAAATAAACGATAACTTATACAACATCTAAAGCGTTCTGAATCTTTTTATGCGCCACCAAAATTTTAAGCTGTGCTCCTAAAATGCTTAGCTGTGCACCGAATATTTTGGCAATGCGTTTTGAAATTTACACCTGGTAGCGCACGTGTTCCCAAATTTGTTAACGTCAACATAGAGAGATTTAGCGAAGCTTCTTATCAAATAACTGAATAATTCAGCCACTGGTATCGTAATATATTTTTATTTACTTGTTTGATGTTTTATTACTTCATAGTTTCTAATGCATGGTTCCGAGAGCTCCGCGGGTTTCGAATTTTGCTATCCGCAGTTTAGTAACACCTGAAAAATTATTATAGAAGACATGAATTGATAACATTTAAATCGGTATTTAGATAAAATTGTAGTTATAATTGATTTTAAGTTTAGCCAATATTTTGTCTACAAATACAACTTTTTCAACCCAAAAACGAAAAAAATTTTAATTTCTTTATTATTATTTAGCGTTGCCAATTTGCATAATGTGCGTTGCGTTAATGTACTCATATTTTCTGTATATACTTTTTTATCTTTGTATTTTCCTTTTTATGTATTCTTACGTTATCCTTCGTATGACTGCAACGTTTAACCATTCTACGAATCTTATTGAAACTAAATATTCTGGAATTACATGATTTTAACAAAGAGCATTGTAAATATTGCCCATTGTATGGGCTGTTTTTTAAACTGATAAATGATTACCTATTTCATGAATGACCTCGCTCTAAGAGCCTTTTGGTTGACCGAGTGCTAAATATGAAGTCCTTATGTGATGACGTAAGAGAAGGAATTTTATAGCACAGTTTCATTCGTATTTGTTATAGCCTACTACATCCATGCCTACTACATCCATGCCTACTACATCCATGCCTACTACATCCATGCCCACTACATCCATGCCTACTAGTAGCGAAAAGTGCCGGCTGAATCGTGTTTTACTGAAGCTTCGGATGAGTGTTTGAGCTCATTATTACATAAATCTCTACCAGTCAACTAAATATGGAATGAAGATATTTAACGGTAGGAATACACAAAACAAATTTGAACTGTTGACAAATGTTACGGTAAATTTGACTCCTTTTGCAACTACTATTTTTATCCTCTTTTTGACAAACTAAATCGACTATCTAAAACAGAATAGTTTTCAAGCCAAACAAGGTTTGAAACTCCGATAGAAGAAATGAAGAAAGAAGAGCTAAATAACTTCCTGAAGGTTTTTTTGCCGCAGTGAAGCAGAAAGACGGAAAAGATTTCAAAGTTTTGTCTAGTGAGTACGCCTCCCCTCATGGCCTCTGAGTCCGAATAGCCCATAATTGTTAATTATATTGAACGGCATTATGATATTTTAATATTCAATCTTCGTTCACTGTCTAATATCCGCACGCGTCATTGGTTAAAATTGATCACGTGAGTTCCCGTTACCTAGCGACATCAAATGACAGAGTGCGTTATTACAATCTCATTCAAACAGGTCGGACTGAAAGCCATTGTAAGTCTATCGCAAGCAGTGAACTCAAATTGAATATTAAAAGCGCTAGAGACTGTTGTGAGTGTTTTGTTTTCAAATATACTCACGCGATTACTGTATAATGAACTCGAAATTTTCAATACTGCACGAAGCAAAACGTTTTCTTTTTATTTCTCTGTAGATTCAAGAACATTTTTATAAAAGCAGTCTTAGACGCAAAGGGCATATTCTTATCACGCTGTTTGTAATAATGCTGTCCACCGGAATTCCCGAGTCACAATGACATCATCAACTAATTGCAGAGGACTTTGGCGCTTTCCAATACAGAAGGAGAAGCCATCAACAAGTTCCGTCATAAGTTCGACGAAGCTTGGCGAAGCAGATGAAAAACAATTTCGACTGTTTCTTTCACAATCGCAGAAAACACAATCCAAAATAGTTTATTCCAGCATGGTTCCTTAATTGCGATTTGATTCGTTTAGAAATAATGGATGCTAGACAAAGCCTTCCTCCTTAACAGTAAATAATAAAAATGTAAGCACTAGGCGTTCTTGTTAGCACCCATTTTGCTGTCTAACAACGTCCTACATTCGGCGCCCTGATAGCCAATCACAATATATACAAATAAACATCAGATTTATTCGCAAAGCAAAACACTTAAAAGTCCGAAACTTGCCACTAGCCTTTGTATACGAGGGAGTTATCCAAATTTTTCCAAATCTTGGCGAAAGTTTTAAGTTTTGTATCAACCCCTTTCCTAGATTGCTTAAAAGAGCCTGATACACGGTTGAATCTGTACGAGGCCAGGTTACAGAACGTGCATGGGAATTGATCGATTTGTTATTCGGACTTATGGTCATAAATTGCATGCATCAAGAACTCTAAGATATATTTAGTTTTTTCATTTTTAGTTTGGAGAAAACAAATTAGACAAAATTTTCCAGTTCGCCATTGCCTGGGTGAGCGCAGTTCTGTACTACAGCACTTAGGGACGCCTGCTACAAGTGAACTGGTTCAAATTATATTCGTCACACTGCAAAAGCTACCTATTGACTTATTGTAAACAAATATGGGTGCATGATTGCTAATCTAACCCCTTAGGGTTGTAAATCATGCACCCGCCACCTTCTTTTCGTTTTCATTTACTTTCTTTTCTTTTGTAATTCTCAATGAGTGGTAAAATAAAAACCGTTGAACCTTTCTTTGGTGATCTGGAAATCCCTCACTTTTCCTTTCTCCCTCCGCCAGCTTTTGAACATTTTTCTAAACAGATCAGCTTAAGGGTCGACCACTTGGCTTTTGTGGGGGTAAGGGTGATTAAGAAAACAATATCCTGCACACAAAAACAACACTTAAATTAATGAAAGATATCGTCAACGCATTATCAACGATTTGCAGAAAGGGAATCTTCTTTTCCTCCTTTTAAAAACACTGCTTAAGTTTACTGTTCTGTATGTTGTAAAAACAAAACAACTGCGAGTGTCTCAGAATTCAAATTTGAATTATCGTTTGTCGTTAAGGAGACGAAAAAAAGGAACTTCATTATATAAATGATAATATAGTATTTTATTTGCAGGACATATACATGTAAAACAGAAAATTAAGAAATTAGTTTTAGATTTTTTTTCTACTTAATACAGGTGCAAGTTTGCTGTAATAACAATAAGGCTATACTGGACAGCAAGCTTTTAATTTATTTACCATGGCAATTTAGTCAAAATGAACCAATAAAAAGACGCTTTCAAAGCCCTATTTTACACCTTTATAAAATTAAGTGAATGTTTTCAATTTAATTAAAAAAGGTTTTCTTAAAGTGAAACGTTTTTTCTCGACGAACTATATACAAGATGGATGATTGTACAAAGGCGCGATTGATTGTGCAAAAGGTGTCATATGTCCAAGTTAAATTTCCCCTAAAAAATGTAAAATGATTTGAGCATTATATCTCTTTTTTTTTAAAAAAAAAGCACTGCTTAAGTTTACTTCTCTGATTCAAGTTCGAATTTTCGTTTGTCTTTGAAGAAAAGCAAAAAGCAACATCATTATACACATGAACCAATGAACAGACGCTTTCAAAGCCCGGTTTAACCCCTAATGAAATTAAATGAAACTTTCAGTTGAATTTCAAAACGATTTTCTTTACGTCAGAACTTTTCTCGGTTAAGCAAGTATTTTTATTAATTTGTTATGATTTTCTTTGTTGCAAAGATTTGTGTCAAATGTCCAATTTACATGAGAAGCAGTCTTAGGTGTTTTTTCATAAAAAAAGGAAATTGGATCAAAATATATTCTTTACCGAGTTGTTTTTAGGCCCCATTCAAATTACCGATGGTATATTCTCGTTAAATTTCCTTGAAGTGGATGATTCCTAACTTAGCAAGAGGCTCCATAGCTCTTTTTTTTTCTTTATTTGGTTTGACTATCAACTTGGTCATGATTCTGATAGTGGCAGCAAAAAGAAATCTCCACACAATGCATTACTTTCTCATAGCGAATTTATCAACGTCCGACTTCATTTTTCACATTCTCGTTTTACTTCTGGGAGTTAGCCAGCTCAAAGAGCAATGGGTTTTCGGAATGGCTTGGTGTAAAGGGACTTCGTACCTTATTAGATGTGTTTTCACCACATCTATAATACTTTTATGTGCAGTTACTTGGGAATGCCACACGGCTGTCGTCTCTCCATATGCCTTCAACAAAAATATAACCGCCAAGAAAATTATAGTTGTTGTACTTTTATGGATTGGAAGTTTTTTTATTACGGCTTTGCCTTTGTTTGGATTGGTGGAAATTGTTTATGACAAAGCTACTTACAGATGTGAATATAAAGAAATTAATGAGAACAAAATATTAAAGAAGTTATTGCTCTCGACATTTCTATACTTCATCATTCCATTTGGAATCGGACTGATTGCCAAACAACAATACCAAATCAGTCGAGCTATAAAACGACAGAATATTCATGTTGTCCGGCAGCACCAAGCCGTTAATACCAACATCGCTGAGCAAAGCCACCAACATCAAATTCTGATAAAAAGTATAAAAGAATCCAAAGATGCGTTGATTATCGTCATAGCCTTTCTGATAAGTTATTTACCACTTTTTGTCACAGGCATTTTGTTTGCAAATGAAGAAGAAAACGAGATTTTTCACACCGCTTGGTTTCTAGCAAAGGTGTTCTCTCTGGTAGGATCAACGTGCAATCCTATCATCTACTTCTTGCGAAAGAGGACATTTCGACAACAGCTTTTCAATTTAATGTGGCGCCGCCCTTTTATTTCTAGGACCGCTTTAGAGATGTGCCACAACGGCCGGCGGAAAACTAATGGACAGATGTCGAAGATTTGACAACAGCTGTTTCCATTTAAGGCGTAACGACGCGCTAGTATATTTTCAAGACAGCTAGAATTGTGCCACGCGGACTGACTTTTAAAACCTAAATGTAAAAAAGATTTTTATATATCAAAGCTTTGTTGTGTATTAAATTGCTCTCTCAGTAAGATACTGAACATTAGTGAAAAACATTGTAACAACCGAATTGATGCTGGAACCAAACACGAATTAATCAGTCTGTTATAAAAACAATTAGGCTCAGAATTGCGGACTGAAAAGTAAGCCAGGATTTAGTAACAATTAGAGCCTGACAAGACATAAAGAAAAAAGATTTCTGGTGGAAGCTTTACAGATTTTAGATGTTTTATTTACGTTGGCAATATGTACCGTATAAACACAGAAGCGCCGTTTTACATTTAGTATATCTACTATAGTGCCCCAAATGATTTATGTATTCATGTATAATTTAATAAAATGCGTCTACCGATCAGCACTGGTTTTTAATGTTTTGTTCTTTTGTTTCGTTATTTTTCATTATTTCAAATAAACTTTCAGTGAAATAAGAACAACTTGAGGAAAAAAGAGCCAAATAATTAACAATAGCGAGCCTGATTGCTTGGTTGAAATTTACTGGTTCTTATAAAAAGTAGTTTAAGGTGACGAAAAAGTTTTTGTTTTATTTTGGAATATTTAGGAAATTTGTGAGGTTCCAAGGAGTAGAGATAATAGACTCGAGGTCCCTTACAAGGATCTTACTCCTGGGCCTACAATTTAATGTCATTATCCGAGAAGATGCGAAAGTCTAACCATTTGCAGATGTTAGAGCAAAGGCACTTTCTCCTTAATTATTTTAAGACCCTAAAAGATGGTCTTACTGGGAATCGAACCCGAGACCTCCCGCACGATAAACTGACACCTTACCAATCGTGTCGAGTTTTGTATGAAATATTCTCAAACTCATTAATAATTCTTCAAGTTAAATCAAAAGAAATCATAACCGTGACCATGGTTTGGATATGTGATCTTAATTAGCATATATTTTGACGAT
>JAOTRI020140455.1:0-10775 GCA_028564885.2 Zoanthus sanctaehelenae
TATGTTCTGTGGTTTAGAGTTATTTTGTTGTTTTAGTGGAGATTCCCTTTAAGACCCTGAGTGTTGGTCGGCCGGGAATCGGACCAGATCCTCCCGCATGATAGACTGGCACATTACCAGTTAAGCTAACGAGTCCATAGCTGAACGAAGATGATTTTTACCCCTTCAGGGAGCAGACGCGACAGTTAAAGGGCCAGGTAGTTATTCTGCACTCCATATAGCTGCTAAGCACGGCCAGACGAGTGTAATTAAATTCTTGTTGGACCGAGGCTTTCCCGTGAATCTATTAGATTCGACTGAACAGACGTGTCTACACGTGGCAGTAACCTTTAGTGGAGCTGATACCATTACGTGTATTTTGGAGGTAAAGTTTTACGCAAAAGATGCATATAGCTCTTGCATATCTAGCCTTTGGGATAAAGGGAACGTGGTTAACACAGTTGGTACTATCTCTGCTTTCCAACTACAAGGTCCCCAGTTCGATCCCCGCCGAGATTCGAATAATTTTGTGACCTTCTGTACCGCCTAAGCTAAATCAGCGTTTCATCTTTCCGGGATAAGTAAATGAGTACCAGCGTCTACTGGGAGCTAACCTGCGATGGATTATTGTCCCTTCCAGGGGGAGTCATAGATTCTCGTCCGCTTAACACTACGGAATCCTGAGATAAGCGATAGCCCCATGGGCCCCTAGTCTGCTAAAGGATCTAGCTTTAACAGCTTAGGATTAACTGAAAAACATTCCGCGGGGCATCGGTATAATTTTAGCTGGGAATAGAGGATTGCCTAACATTTTCTGCTAAATAACCATAAAATTCTTTATCTTTGCAAATATTTTACATGTTCTAGTGGCAAAGATAAGTAATTGTTCATCTGCAAGCTACCGAGTAGTTCCACGCGATTGCTCAAAAACTAATTATCTGAAGAATTTCGGGCTCATTTTTGTGGGTCTACGGTTTTTCACATTTCGCCACGTTTCTCAATAGTGAAACGTTTTTGGAAAGTATATAATTGTTATCATCAGTAAAAATTCATTTAAGAATTCATCCTGACAAAGTATGACAACTTTGTGTGCGGGATCTCAAATTTCAGCACGGCCAACTACCCTTTGATAAGTCAAAAATTCGGTGAACAGAATTGGTTGTAACGCTCAAGTTTAATATCTTATCAACAATGTTGGTTTACCTCGGTGTAAAAAGCTGTGAAGTTCACGAGTGACATAGAACAAAGAAAACAATGAGGTCTAAACAATAGATAGAACAAACATAGTAGTGACAAAACAAAGAAAAAGCTTCACAGGTTCTGACACCGAGCATGAGCCAACAAGGTACATATTTTCTATTACATTAATAACTAAACACAAAAGGTGGAAGTTGGAAGGTACTGAGATGATTTGCTTAAACTCGTTTTTAGTATTATATTTCCCATTCTTCCTAACTTTGAGTTTTTGTTTTTTTTATTTCATAGAACGGTGGTACATCGCTGGTTAACCAAAAGGACATCCTTGGTAAAACGCCTGTTCATTGTGCCAGTCTTAGGTGCTGTCCAGTTGTAAGTTCTTGTTACGTTATGTTTTGAACTTATATGAAGTATAAGAGCTGAGTGTGTTAACTCAGTAAATGTTGAAAACAGAAACTTTTCAAAAGGTGCTTTTCACTGTCATGTTAAAATCCAGTCCCTCTTTCCCAGTTAAGAATTCCAATTGGGTGGAGGCAAATCAGTTGGCTATTACAAAGCGTGGTAAATTTGTCCCCGGGATCAAATAGAAAACATTTATTCAGTGGTCTGACTCGGAGAATGAAACCCGGGTCTTCCGCATTCAGATCCCCAACTCTGACCACTGCGGCACGCTGCCTCCAGGTTTGTTTATATATGTACAGCGGTGAAATTGCTATGTTTTGAAAACTTTCTCATAAATGAAGTGCCACACAAAATTTTTATTTATGCTCAAACCATTGGTTGATTTGCATATTTACTACTAATATTAAAGAGGTTACCTTCGTGGAGTTTTCACACATTCCCAAGAAATACAATGAAATAATCAAATATCGCTTGTTAAAAGTACACCAACATGGCCGCAATGACGTCAAATGAAAGTCGGCAATGGACAAAAATAATAGATTTAACTGGTTATGAATCTGGACTTTCCTTGTTCTATATTGTTGCTCTTGTTTTCCCTATTGAAATATGACGTTACCCGGCACAAATAACAAAAGACTTTGAGATGAGCAAACGGCAATAGACTAATGAAGCATCACAACAAGAACAAAAGAACTAACCGGAACCCTATACACGACACAAAAAATAGAAACATTTTGAAACAATCTTCTTAGTAAATTGTTAAGTTTCATAATCAGTTAACGTTCAATCTTAAGTACAACATTATTACAGGCTAGCGTTTGTTCTTCTATTCCCCCTTCAATCACGTCGGGTTAGCAAAATTCAGTTCAAAACTCACTCTTCAAGCAAAGGATCTCCCAAGAAATATAAAATACCCTAATACCGATACTCTTTTCTTGTCCTTTCAAAATTTTGCATAAGAAATGTTTACAGTTTCTCTTGGGATCAATTTAAAATAAAAACAATTCTTATGCAAAATTTTGGAAGGACAAGAAAAGTATTATGGTATTTATGGAATTGGCTAATTCTCCCGGCCAGTTAATTTCAATGTTTCATTGTTGGCATATGTACACTAAAAACGATCGATTTTGTACGGAAAAGCAATAAACACTGAAATGAAAAGTAGACGATTCCCGAAGTGACGTCACAATCTGTGCTGGATCCAGACTTAGCAACTGCCCGCGGTCATCTTTGTTGGGCGTTGCCGTCGCGGGTACTTTAAAGCTCAATGTTGTGGAGAAAATGTTACGGAATCGAAATTTTTTTTTAGAATACTCTTCTAGGCATTCTAAAGATATCAAAACCGAAAAATTGTTTTTGGCCAAATAGACGCGTACTTTAACGTCGTAACGACATGAACATAACGACATAAAGAAATGATCATTTTTTATGTTCGTCGTTGTGTAGCTAGTAAGTCGTTGTCTTCACATTACAAACATATAAAGACATAATGTCTTTAGTCAAGAAGTCCAAAAAAAATTTTCAATAACACCGTATGAATTATTTCATCATAGATAAATGTTCTTCACATTTTCTCATTCTCAGCATGTTATTAAATTTTTGGCGATTTTCTTATGAAAAAAAAATTGTATTGTAAAATGCGAGGCGCATTGTTTTCCATTGCTTTGTTTCTATGATGTTTATTTTTCTTGAATTTAAACTGCTAAAATAAGAATAGAATTAAGAACCATTTGAGGCTAAAATTACCAAAACAAAAACAAAAAGTAATGGGCCTCGGATAACATTTCAGGTTTTTATAAAAGAAGCGTGTAGTTTGAAATGGCTGTTTTTTGGATAATAGATTATGACAACTCTAGTGAAGGCCGGAGGCGACATTGGGGTCAAAGATGGCGATGGAGCACTGCCGTTACACTTTGCCGCGCGGTAAGGTTTCAAAACTTGTATAGGAAATAGCGCGATCTCGAGTTCAATTAATGTGAAAATATTAAAAATATCACGAGTGCGTATTTTAATTGTTCAAGACATTGTGCGAATATTTATCTATAATTAACTCAACAAAATCAATTCGATAAAAACCACGAGGCCTCTAGAAATCAATCATGCTAATCCCATAATATTTAGTTTAACTTATATCAGATAAAACAATACAATACGAATTTAGCAAAAAAATATGTAAATAAATGAAGGTCACGTGGTCCAGCTTTTTGACACGTAGATGTGATGAATAGGGTTAGGGTCATTCTTAAGTCAGGGTTAGGGATGATGATTTAGGTTAGGGTTACGATTTGGGAGGTGGGGTTGGTTTTCAGGTCTAGGGATATCCTTTTGACCAAGGCAAAGTTTGGAGCAAAGTAAGTCACGTGACTAGCCTTCCCACCCTGATTCAGTACCTTAGTGGGAATCTCTGTTGTCCTGTGACTCAGCCCAACTAAATAAAGTGCTGTGAAAATGATGTTCTTTGACATTGACCACCCCCTATACCTGCTGCTTTTACATTTTTTTAAAAAGTCCATTAGTCTGAATTTACAGTCCCTACCCCCTAACCTAACATTCTGTGCTTGGTTCTCAATCAAACTTTGTGGATATATTCAAACCCACGAAACAAACGTCTTCATACACTTTGTAGATAAAAAAGACGATATACCTGGAAATATGTTTTTTTGTTTAAAGAATTACGTAGTCCGTAATTTATAATCAAAGGTAATCGAGACATGTGACAGATCAGGTGGGAACTAGACTTTCCACATGCCAGCAGGGTCGATTTTGAAATAGTTATGAAACAATTATGAAAAATCGAGCAAGGCCTGGTGATCAAAACGGGTATTTTTATCTATTTGGTGGTCTACAGTGGACTTGACTAAACGTTTTCAATCAATATGATAATATTAACAAAAAATAATCCATACGTTTAGTTTCTAAAATACGTTTACTCCATGTTCTTTGTTAAGAACTTTTCCCGCTCTTCTTTCCAGACTGAAGGCAGGGTTCCTTGAAGAGGGGACACCCTGAGCTGCCCTGAAAAAGCCCTTTTGCTGGAAGTATGTTTTTCGTCCCAGGGACGAACAATCTCAGTAATTTTCTCAATGCCAGCTCTTCTTATCTCGTCATTCGTAACATTATATTTTCAAAATTCTTTGCATACATCTATGAAGGAATGTATCAAGTCTTTTTCCGTCTTGGAGGGTCGTCCTCCAGGTTTTAAATCCGTAAATATAACAGCACAGGAATTACATTTATAGACTTATCTTGTTTTTTTTTTTAATTGGCCGTTTTTCCAAGTTTTTCCTAGCTTGTTATAAGCTGTTCTTGCACGAGACCTATTCTCTCTTTTCGGTCTTATTTACTATTGCTTCTAGATATGTAAAACTTTCAACGTCATCAATTACATTCTCATCCAACCGGATTTTTTCTGAACTGGCCGCATTGCCATTGAGCCTGAGCAATTTAGTCTTGGAAATACTAATGTTTAATCCTGTTTCTTTGGTATACCTGTTAAGGTTTCACAGTTTCCACTGTTGATCTCTTGTGCTAGAGGTTAGTGTGATGCCATCTGTATGATCAAAATCTTATAACTTGAACCAAAGTTTCCATCTAATACCTGTATAACCACTTGCAACTGTCCATGGCATGATATAATCAGTTACAAGCAGAAAACGGAACACGGACATATAACATCCTTGCTTGACACCTGATTTAACACTGAACCAATCGGTGTGTCCAGTACTATCCATCACGGCGCACTGAGTGTTGGTATACATGGCCTTAAGAATTCCATAATATTGGCTTTATTGCATTATCTTCCCCAGAGTATCCCTATGGACACACTATCAATTGCTTTCGTATTGTCAACGAAATACAAATGTAAGTTTGAAGTTCATTGCAGTACTTGCTCAAAAATATTCCAGAGAACAAATATCTGTTCAACTGTGTTCCGCCCTTTTCTGTAACCAGCTTGCTCTATTCTCAATCAGAAGTAAATTCCTCTAGATATTCTCGTTATCATCACCCTTCCCAAAACCTTTGCTACCACGGACGTGTGATTCCTCTCCAATTATACACAACGTGAGATCTCCTTTCTTTGCTATCTTGACAATCAACCCTTTACTCCAATCATCAGAAACTGTTTCAGTATCGACAGGTGTTTCTATGTCATCTTTAAGACTTTAAGATTTAAGATTTTATTTAGGTGTCAAGTCTTTCTAGCCGGCCAAAGGCCTACTAATTGGGGACACAATCTTTACCATTCTAAGTAGGCCGGAGACCTTTCACATTACGTCACACAAACACAGATATAATCCCCAAGGGCCTACGGTTTAACGTCCTTATCCGAGACGACGTGAAAGTCTAACCATTTGCAGATGTTAGAGCAAGGGCAGCACTTTCTCCTCAATTATTTTAAGACCTTGAGTGTTGGTTCGGCCAGGAATCGAACCCGAGCCTCCCGCACAGCAGACTGGCGCCTTACCAACTGGGCTAAGCAGGCGGCGGTTTTATCTTTGGGCTAGTGTTAATCGGCCTTTGAAAAATTGGAAAAACTGGACACTGGCGGCAGTGCACCAAGCCTTGTTATTTTGTAAGTGCGTAATTTTTAAAAGATCTACGAGAGTAAGTGAAAATCCGAAGATGACAAGGGCTGGGACATGTTCTAAGAATGGAACTAGACTCGATACCGAGAACAGCTATCACATGGGCACCAGAGGAAAAAAGGAGAAAAGGTCGACCGAGGGAAACATGAAGGAGAACAGTAGAAAGAGAGAGACGAGAGATAAGGTTTGAGGCATGGAGGGCAGAAGGAGATGGAGAGATTTAATAAAAGGCCCGATATTTTAGTCGCGAGGTCGCCAAGGATATCAGTTGGGCCTCCATAATGTTTTAGAAAGAATTATTTTCGTTTTTAAACTGGTGGTCGTAAGTTCGTCTAAAAACAACTTAATGGCAAAAAAAGTGGTCGGCAAATTGACGACCGTTCTGACAGTTTTGGTCGTCCATTATTTAATCTACTCGCCATGGCGACCGTTCTGACAGTTTTAATCGTCCATTATTTAATCTACTCGCCATGGCGACCGTTCTGACAGTTTTGATCGTCCATTATTTAATCTACTCACCATGGCGACCGTTCTGACAGTTTTGGTCGTCCATTGTTTAATCTACTCGCCATGGCGACCGTTCTGACAGTTTTATCGTCCGTTATTTAATCTACTCGCCATGGCGACCGTTCTGACAGTTTTGGTCGTCCATTATTCAATCTACTCGCCATGGGGACCATTCTGACAGTTTTGGTCGTCCATTATTTAATCTACTCGCCATGGTGACCAAAATGGTCGCAGCTTGGAGCGCTAGGCTGTTTATTTTCGTACATTATAAGTGTATTTAAATTTTCAGGTTGTAATAAACATGGTTGAAGCTAACCTGGATGGAAACATGTACTACTATCCGTTACGAAGTCATGACGAGGATGGAGAGCCTTTGGTTCCATCTACTCCGACCAGCCAGTCTCCACACAGTTCATTTCGAGTAAAAGGACAGCGAGGAGCAGGTGGGTGATACATAGTGGTGATGACGATGGTAGTGATTTGAATGAGGAGAAATTGTGTCAGAGGTGATGATGGCGGTGCCGCAAATTTTGCTTCCGATGATTATGGTGATAATAATTAAGTGGTAACAAAGGTAGTGGTGATGACGACAGTTATGATGATGATGACGACGACGATGATGACGATGACGATGATGATGATGATGATGACGACGATAATGACGACGAAGATGATGGTGTTGATGAGTAAAAATTGTGACAGAGTTGATGATGGCGGTGCTGCAGATTTTGCTGCCGTTGATTATGGTGATAATGATAAAGTGGTAACAAAGCTACTGGTGATCACGACAATGATGATGATGACGATGGTGATGATGATGATGGTGATGATGACGACGATGATGATGACGACGATGATGATGACGACGATGGTGTTAATGAGTAAAAATTGTGACAGAGGTAATGATGGCGGTACAGTTGGCTAAAGTGAAATGGTATTGTCTCTCCATACCCTTGCTCTTCAATGATTATCTGCCTTGAATTTTTTTCGACTTTAAACCCCAAACTTCTAAATCTTTGGTTTGATCATTGTTAGTTTTTCTTGTTCTAAAGGTCCCGGATACGGAAGTGACGTTGAAGAAGAGCAGCGTCACACTCCTACAAATGAGATGAGCCTTGGTGGTTCTGATGGTTATTTGCCTGAGTCAGAGCGCATCAAACAACAGTTAATCCTTCATCATCGAGATAGTCCTATTTTACCTTATACCTCAAAAGGAGAACCGGTTCAAGGTACCATTGTTATCATTACGCAAATTCTCCTAACTAGAAGTTAGTGTTACAGTAACTGTAGCTGGGAGAATTTCCTTGATAGTCCTTTAAGAGAACGTATGCCTTTATGAAATTGTATTCTAGAGTAGTAAAACATAATAAAAACTGAGAAATGAAAATAATGTAATTTGACAGGGCCAAAACAGAATGTGTTTGTTGCAGGTAGCTCGTGGTTGTTTTTTTCAAACCAGCTAGCCAAGAAACTAACCATTTGTTTCTTCTAGCTAGACTAAACATTTGTAATTTTTTGAATTTTGAAAACTAATAGAATTAAAGGGGTACTGAACCCTGAAAATGACTGTTCATCGATCATTTGAGAATTTAGACATGAAGTATTTCAAGCTGCTGCTGAGTATTTAAAAATAATTTAATGTTTTGCAACGAATAGACAATAGTGACCTTTAGATCCGAGGACGAGGACAAGATTTCAAGCGCGTGCGCACATTTTTCAGCAAACTCGTTGTAGAGAGAACAAGATTTCATGCAAAAGTCGTCCTCTGGAGGACGAGTTTCTGGAAAAAGCGCGCGCGCAGTTAAATTTTGTTTTCGTCTTCGTCCTGGTCCTCGGATCTAAAGGTCATTTAACTTAGGACGATATTCGAAGTGGATAGGTATACTTTAATATATTTCAAGAAACTGTTTTGGTCCGCCATCTTTCCTCTACTAGTAGGCTATCACTGATAGACCTCTAGTAGAGTAGCCAATCAGAATGCAGGATGCATGTTTGACCGTTAGGTTTATAATAATTTAGTTTATTTCAAGACACTGTAAATTCTGACAATTAGATTTGGGGACAGTGAACCATGTTGCTCACATCATATTCATATTCTTGCTTCGTAGCGCTATGAAAACACTCTTGTTTACCAATCATAACGCACGTACTATCCAAATTATTTAATAGCGCTATGAAAACACTCTTGTAGAGTAATCAAAACGCACTTACTGTCCAAAGTATTTGATAGCACTATGAAAACACACTTGTAGACCGATCAAAACAAAAGTGCTATCCAACTAAAATAGCATGAAATGCGCACGTTACCACCACGATAATCTTGATGGCTATTTTAGCATATTCTTACAAACTTGGTAACAGTATTTATTATTATTCTTCTGAGCCATTTTTCGGTTAAGTGTAATATATGCAAGCAAATTTAACTGCACTAGATTTAATAACATTTTCTTAAACTTGCCAGATGTAATAAACAATAATGTCCTTTCACTCCACTTAAGCTTACACAGTGCAACCATATCACTGTTCACCGCACGACTCTGCTTCACCCCAGCCCACACATCCCAGTACTGGTTACCCCCAGTACGCCGCTGACCACGGAGCACCGCCAACTCACCTTAGACAGTCACCACGTGGTAGATACTCAGATGGTCATTCATCACCAGGCATATCATCTGGGTACTCATCCCCAGGTCCCCTGTCACCAGGCCGCATGTCCCCGAGCATGGGTCAAGGATTTAAGAAATCACGTGTTTTGCCACAGTTGCCAGCAGGCCGAGAGGCATTGGGTAAGAGGATTGGGTCGAGGAAGGGAGGCTTTGTCTGAATCACATGTTCCGCTATCACATGATGCAACAGCAGTAGTAGAAATTAAATGCACCATTTCGTGTCTAAACTGTTTAAATAGCAGCAAAAATTGATTTAAATACATTTGCATTACCCGTAAGAAACGCAACCAATGACCCAGCGGGTTGATTTCCCTTCATAACGAATAGACTAGTCAAAACCCGATGGACTTAAGAAATAGTCGTTATGCCTTGTACCAGGTGATGCTCTCGCATTGGGGAACCTCAACTTGACAACTGAAGGGCAATATAATTGAGTCTAACTCTACTCATCATAATAATCTTCAGTTTGAAGAAACCTCTTTACAAGTTAAAGTAAAAAATGTTTTAAAATGTCGACATGATTTCCTGGGCTAAAGTTTGTTATAATACTTTAGATAGATTAATATGTGTAAATAGTATAACGGTTAAATTTCCTCTCAACCAAACTTGTTAGAGTGGACATGATTAGGAAACTAACACAAAAAAAATGCAATGTTCTTTGGTTTCATGTTGTGTGCACGATCACGGTTAGGATCTTTTGTTCTTGGTGTGATTCGTCATTAGTCTATTGGCCATTTCCTCATTTAAATCTGAAAGCCTTTAATTTGTGCACGGTTAGCGTCATATTTCAACAGGGAAAAGGTGACAAAAAATACGTAACAAAGGATCGAATATCATCAAGTTTCCTAACCAGTCTAATAATTTTGGGTTAACCAAACACAACTTTTTCTTTTAAATATTATATAAAATCCTTATTTTTCTTATTTATTTTCGTCTTCATCGTTCTGCTCTTGCAGTTGTGTTAATAGCAATAGGTTCCAGTAAGATTATTAGAAATAATATGAAAAGTAATAGTTACAGTTGAAATTTTAAAGAAAGCATAATTTTTGTTTTAGCCCTGACCATCTTGTCGTTTGTTTTATTTTTACTTGATTATGTATAGACGAGGAAATGCGAGCACGTGCAGCCAGGCAAAGGGTTCAAGATATGGACGGGCCAAAACCTAAACTCGTCGTCGGTGGGTCAAGAGGTAGGACAGGCTATGGTCATGCTCCAGACTCTGTTTATACTGATCAGCCACCTTATGATCTGAGCCCGGCAATGTCACCAAAAATGAGATCCCAATCGCCGTTGACTGGCATGGAACAAAGACACATGGGAGTGCAGCAACCAGGTCTGCAGACACCAGAGGGTGCGTTTATGCTCGATCGTAGCTACATCTATAGACTTTATTTCATAGCTTTGTCTCCTCCTCCTTCTCCTCCTCCTCCTCCTCCTC
>JAOTRI020140466.1:0-10775 GCA_028564885.2 Zoanthus sanctaehelenae
ATTTGTGTGGTACATAATCAAATTTTACACTCTCGTTCTCATGGGATGTCTGTACATATTTATATAGTGGGTTCTCTTGATGTTTCTCCTTCAAACCTTTTGCATGTTCCGTCAATTGGGTATATAGGGTGCGACTGGTTTCTCCGTGATAAAAAGAGTTTATGCTTTTTTCTTGGCATGTTCTGCACTTTATGGTGTACCCCACTCCTCCTGGTGTTACCATGTGACAATTCATGCTCGCACCATTCCACTCAGGCAAACCGAACTGTCCTTCTTATCACATGTTGTTGTATTCTTGTATTTTATATATTAGTGAAATTCCCCCTCTTTCAGCTATTTTGGGTCTCGCAAGACCTTTACTCTCCTTCTTTCTCTTTTCTGCAATACGTCACCAGGACTTTGCTAATTCGCCATTAGATGTTGCTGGGCAGAATATGGAAAAGTCATACGTATCATCACCTCTTTTTCCTGTCCTCTACCAGCTGATCTTCCTTATCTCTTTGTTTTTTTTTCCTCTTTTCTCTTTTCCACGTTCCGTGTCTGTACAGGGGCTTTTCTCCATTTTCATCCAACTCCAACTTCCGGTCCATTTCTTCAAGGCTGACTCTATTATGTTCTGTCTGTACTTGGCGTTGTACCCAGAGATTTTCATCCTAGCTTTGAATTCTGACAACAGTTACGCTTTTCTAGATCATGGTAATTCAAGACTGTTGTTCTCCAAAACTTTAACTGACATTTGAGTTAAGGTTGCTTTTCTCATTCTTTCTGGTATGGCACTTCGTCTGGTAGTTAGCAAATCCGACGCAATTGGTTTTGTGTAGTGCTCATAGTATACCCGTCCATCTTGTATCCAACATTTTAAATCTAGTATAGGCAGCCTTTTATCCTCGTTAGCACTTGGACAGTCTCCCTCTAATTGTAAAATGGGACAGATAGAGTTGGACATCTTTACTATCTCTCCTAGAGATCTTAGATTGTCATATTCTTTATCGTCTTCACTGATTTTCATCCTTCCTTCATTATCGTCCAATCTGTTCCTGCAGGTAGGATGTAAAACAGGAAATTGTAATCGTCCACGTAGAGAGTCTGCCTCCTTCACTAATATTGGTGCAGATACTTCAGTCGCTGCCAATCTATTAAATTGGGTAGTCCACCATGCCATGATCATTCTAGCGATCTCCCCTGTGAGTGAGTTACCTATAGCACCTCCATCGTTCTGCCTAATCCAGTTGTCATTAAAGGCATAGCAGTGATTTTTCACCACTGCCTCGACTCCTGTAATAATGTCTTCTGTGATTAGGGCCTTAAAGTCTTCTCTTGTTCTGTAGTAGGTGTTCTGGTCATGAGTTAGGGCAATTTATAAGGCAATTTCATTCCAATCTGTCACTGCTACGTTTACTTTGGTATCTTTTAGCATCTGTATACCAACCGTCCTTACCCATTCTCGTGTTATTGATGGGTAAAGAGCCTTTACATCCATTGAACCAATACCAAGATTCCATAGTCTACTATCTACCTCATCATTCGCTTTTCTTAATGTCGCTATCATCTCCTCAGTAGAAGAAATTGCTCTATTTTCTGCTTCTTGAGCAACTGCTCTTATTATGGGGGATAGCATGAAAGAAAGGATGTTATTAGGTGCTGTACATGCATGGCAAACTGGACGTAATGGTCATCCTTGCTCTTCTAATCCTGGTTCAGTTCTTTTGTGATCTTTCTTTAATCCACGAAGTGCTGGAGGGCACATATGTATATCCTCTCTCATTGCGGCTGATAACCTCTCATCATACGCTGAACAATGGCAAACAAAGGTAAACAACCACTTCTCCTCCTTTCATCATGGTTTTTAACTTCTTCAATCCTTTCTTCCAATTTTATCATTTATCATTTACCATGCTACTGAAGGACAATTTCCTCAGATTGACTTTCGTTTCTTCTTCTTCTTCTAGCATCTCGCTCTTTATCCTAGCTCCTTCGTCGCACTCCGTTTTCATGTAAGTTTTAGTGCACTGCTGTAATCTAAACTTTAATATTCGTAATTGTTTCTCGAACTCTTGTCCTTGTTGGTTCGGAACTTGTTGGCGTCTGTTGGTGAGTTTAGTGTAGGGTATGATAACTAGTCGTTTATTTGTAAGGTTTAGTGTAGGGTATGATAACTAGTCGTTTATTTGTAAGGTTTAGTGTAGGGTATGATAGTCCATTATTATTAGGTTTAGTGTAGGGTATGTTAATCGTTGTTTAGGGTTAAAGTAAAAATTGGTCTAAGATTTAGCTTCAGATTTAGGGTGGAGAGGGTTGGACGCCGGTTGATAATAGAGTTAAGCTTTAAGTGAAATCAACTCGAGGTTTAGTCCAGGTGGAAGCAGCCCGTAATGTTGTTTTCTCATTTGATTCCCAAGATACAACACTGACAGACGAAATTTATGATTCTGACGAAGAAATGCAGATTGGAATCGCTCAGGTAAACTGTTTACTAGCTGTTTACTAAAGCCTTCCAAACAAGAAGCCGAACTATAAAACCATTAGGTCCGTTTAAATCTGACACCTTCCAAAATTTTAATCTTTTCAACCAAGAGAAGCTAAAACTTTTCTTCTGGGAGCTAAAAAAATATATAAATCCGTTAGACCTACTAAAATTTATATACTATATTATAATGCTATTAATAAAACTGGACAATAATTTCTTATATATATTATGTTTCACGAGAATTCTTTAAGTTTGGAAAATGTAGAAAACAGCAACCTTTTCTAGTCTTGGTTTTTAAAGTTTGTTCCGAATTGCTTGAAATCGTTTTCTTGTCATCTATATTTATTTGTATGCAAGACATTAGTTTTATTGGCGTTTAAATATGTAGATTGGGTTGTAATATTCTAAACAACGAATTTTAATACAAGAGAAAGAAGATTACACTAAGAGGTTCAGATATTGAGTGGCAATTCAAAATGACGTCTTGTGAAGTAATAATTTTTTTTCTTGTTCTTGTTCCTTCTGTCTTTTAAACTGTTGAGAGCTGAAATGAAGAGCAAGTTGGAAATCTAAATCGCAAATGCGATGAATCAAAAGCTCAAACGAATTAGTTTGTTCTATTTTTACTGGTGCTTAATGTTAACCGCGAATGAAGTTGTATTTTTGTAAGCCATTAAATCTCGTTTTGTTACTCAAGAATCTTTCAAGTATTGTTTGTTTGTCAATTTAGGATGACCGTTTGTCCGACATGAGAAATAATTGTTTATCAGTGTTGAACTCCAGGAAACACGTAAAACAACTTGAGAAGTTGGTTTCCACAACAGTTGGATTGACAACAGAGCAGTAAGTTGGGTTGCTTGCTGGTTTATTTGGGTGTTTTTTGTTTATCGACAGAGCAGTAGAATATGTCATTTAGAATAATCTACTCTTTGTTAAGATTAAAGGTATCCTGTGGTAAGCAGAAGGAGTAAGCAAGATACTGTGTCAGGGAGCATTTTTAACTTGATTGTTGTTCATTAGTATACTGTAAGCGTGATCAACCGCATTTGCCGGTTTGCCGAAGTCATATACCTAACACCAAAATATCACGTGACATACAATTAAACGTCATTCATTGGTAGCCGAATAAGAGCATTCTTAACGACCATTTAACGAATGCATTAATGCGCCTGCCGAACTTGAAACTATCGGAAATCAATAACAGTTTTTTTTTTGTTTAGGTCTGAAATCCTGATTCCCAAACTATCCCGATAGCTCTCCGCGAGCTAAAAACTAGTATTATAATTGTGTTAACGGATGGTTTGGCATAGATTCAGGGCTCCTGTGGCTGTTTTTTATAAACTTTTTCTTTGTTTTTGTTTGCAAACTTAAGGTGTGGAAATTACTAGAAATGTTCTTTGTCCTCGTAAAAGGCATATTTTATATAAAGAAGAATAGAAAAATCCGAGTATCTTCTCATTATTAGTATCATTTGATTATTATTTCATCTTAATATATACTCACGTAGGAGGTTGGTTGGCCGCATCTTGATATGCATTAATGTGACAGCGTGATGCTGTTAGTGAGTTTCATTTGCGTCAGTCATTACTGGGCTGTGTGGCCGCGCGATGCGGTTCCAGTCTAGACCAGAAATATCGACCCTTGGTCACCATAGAGTCTCCAGTAGCTCAGTTGGTAGAGCATCCGACTAGAACACGGAGGGTCGTGGGTTCAAAACCCATCTGGGGCTCGGATTTTTTTCCGAGTATCTTCTCATTATTAATATCATTTAATCTTAATCGCCTTATTAAATTGAAAAGTAGTAAAAATGTTGTGCTTGTGGGTCATTGCTAACGTACGAGCCTCAAACCTATATAGCACATGACTGTTAAATTGTCTCGTTACTGATTAATTAAATAGAATCTTCAAATGAGAAATATACATTAAGTTCACAGTGGTAGGAGGCATTACTCAATAAACATATCAAATTGTGTTTTGCCTCATCAGCATAATATAAAGTTCTACAAGACAGACTTGTGTTCCCACAACAAATAAAGCAACAAAATAGAAAGTAAAATGTAATAGATTTACTTTGGATGGATGCAATGTGTCAGCACTGGAAATTAAAAATCTGCAGTTTCGATAATCCAGTTTAGCCGTTGTTCATAGTTTCAAATCTGGGCCCAGTAGTTCAAATGCTGGTTTTCACTAATCTTTGTTTCAATTTTTATCCCATGCTTTTGTTTCAACGTTACACCAAGGATTTGAGCTGCAATTTTTGGATTAACAAGTTTTGCTTCCTTTGAAAAACCAAACGGTATTAATTAAGAATCGTTTACCATTTCTTAAAGAAGAAATTGGAACTTGAATATTCTTTTAACCAAGGGTTAAAGTTAACCAGCTTTTGACCAATCCAGCCCTCAGCACTAAACGGTTTGTGCCCTTCTAAATTATGACATTGTCTTCGTGTTCTGTATTTCAGGGGATGAATGTCAAAAGTAAAGTTCCAATGCTTTTGGAGGTGTTGGACAACTACGACTTACAAAGACTTGTGGACTTCTTTGATTCCTAATGATATTCCTCTGTAGCTCTTAGTTTTGTTTCCTTAATGGGAACCTATACTGCCACAAACTCTATATTGTTATACGTACATAACATTTATGTGCTGGGAATTACTCAGTGTCACTTTCTAAGCCTCCTTCCAAGACAAGTCATCTGAGAAAAGGAACTTTAATTGGTTTATTTACCTTTGTGTTATCAACAATTATTTGATTATTATTTTTTAAATAAACCCATCTTCTATATATAGTGATCAACTAACTGAGATCCTGTTCTCTTAGTTTGGTCTTGAAGAAAGGAAACTCGCGTTGTGGAATAACTTACCTATTTTGTAAATAAAAGGCTAGATATTTATTTAATTTATCATTCTGTAATTGTCTCATGGATAGGAAAATCCTGCCAGCTTTATTTAGATCTTTTTTGCCTTAACTATTTATTCATTCGTTCCTTTTAGTAGTTAACATGTTAAGAATTTGTTTCAGTTGTTTTAGACATTCATTTGGACAAGGTTACTTATACTTAATTCTGTAAATAATCAAACAATACGAAGTCCCATGGTATTGTTGCTTTAACAGAAGGCTTCTGGTTCTCTTCCCTGAAACAACCTACTCTTGATAGATAGACTGTGTAAAATAGACCTAATATCTTTCATTAGTAAGTGTTCACTATTGCGTACTAATCCATCGTTTGAATTATTCTTGAGTAACATTTCCTGTTTACTTATATTGTGGAGCGAGAAGAAGATCAACTACAAACTGCCATATGATGTTATTTTGTATCTTCCTAAATTCTGTCATAATTGTAATGAGGGAAAAATTGGATGATTCATCCAATTAAAATATTCGTGCACATCGTTCGATTTATTGTGTGACATAAAAAATTACTGAGGTGTGTATAAGGTTGTTTGTAGCATACTAACATTTTAGAATACATGGTTTAATCACCTCAACATATTTGATTGCCATTTGTAAAGTCAAAACACCTATCTCAAAAGTTGCTATAAATGATAAAGATTACTCTTCAAAAATCAAATAATAAACTAAGGTAAAAAATATTACTAATCGTGTTGTTTTACGTTTCCTTCTACCCTTGATGTACAGTAAGATGCTGTTAATGATCAGGAGGGCAACTGTATTGTGGTTTAGATCTAGTCCGCACGAGTACGGAGATTTTTGTATCTGCAAATATTTTAATAGGGCGGACTCGTCGGACTCATGTGGGCGCTAGCTGTATCCGCACGAAAAACTTTGCGAATACAAAATCTCCGGACTCGTGTGGACGGGAACTTAAAATCCTATTGTTCTGGCATCCACCAATCGCTGAAATTATTCACCAAAACCATTGTCCGGAAAACCACACGAAAATCAAGCCCTGACCTGGAATATTGCCTATATCTCAGTGCCGTTTTGACATATTTTCACCAATTTTGCATAATATGCGTAATTCATCGATTAAAACGCAATTTCATCATGTTTGTTTGTTACTTAAAACAGTCACGTGACGGTGCTAGCATGGAAATGAGGCTCTAAGTAAAAACTATGATGGATCTTCGCCATTTCAACATATTCCACCAAATTTTGCAGAAAATACATGGAATTCGTCAAATCAAACAAATACATCAAGTACCTTAGCAGGTCACGTAATAAGACTTGCATGAAAACGAGGCCTAGATTAAATCCGCTATAACTCTACACCGGTTGAACAAAAGTGCCTCAAATTCATTGACATTATGTCCATTGTATCGAACACAATTACATCACATAAACTGACAAAAACTCTCAAGTCAGTTTGCTAATTAAAGCAAGTAACCTAATTTAATTAACTAATATAAATTATGCAATTAGAATTACTAAATTGAGACTATTTAGAAAATCAGACTTATTTATTTGTAAAAATGGCCTGTTAAATTTTTGCATCGCATACATGTGCATATACAGATTTATTTTTCATCTATAAGAATTCTGTGGTCTGCAATTCCAAAGAGATTGGGTTTTAGTAGAATGGTCAGCGGTAATTTCCATTCTGCTACAGGTCCGCTATTTTGACTTGCAGATCAAGTAGATCTGCAATAAGAAATGTGCAAATGGCAGCGAGTAACACCTCTTTGGATTTAAGATTTTGTTTAATTTGTCAGACTCGGAAAGAGGAACAACTTGTAGAGAATCCTCGGGCTTTTTTTGAAACTCTTAAAAGCTATAAATACAAGAGCTTCTTACGGAGAATTAGCATATGTTCAAATTCGGGCACAACTGAAAGACGCTAGTCGTTACCTCCGTGAAATTAAAATTAACTTCGTGGCACAGAAAATGCTATCAAGATTGTATTCACTCGGGAATGCTAAAACGGTCAAAGGAAAGGTATGTCTTGTTTTTAATATGCATCAGTTTCTTTTCCTGAGCTTAATCAAAATTTACGAAAAAGTTATTTTGCTTAATAAAGTTCTACACTTTAATTAACTTCGGCGCTCTGGAACTAAGCCTAAAATCGAGTTTTGTCGTTGTTGTTAAGTATGAGAAAAAACTTGCAGGTACAAAAGAAAAAAGGAAAAAACAAGCATGTAAAACAACAGTAACACCGCACTCCCAAACAAGCCCTTACAACAAAGACGTTTTTTTGTTGCAAACCTGCAGGGTACAGAGAAAGTCTTTGCACTGTTAGAACTGAGTCGGCGGGTAAGACACTTCACGAGGCCATCAAAATATCGTGCAATTATAAACTTTGCGTCAAGCTTTCCACCGCCATTGAGAAAAAAGACGCACATGCGATTGATATCAAATATAAAAGATGCTGGGGAAATCTTGTGTCGACGGTCCTTCGCCAGTCCCCTGTGGCTGCTGCATCTTCCCAAGCTTCTTTCATGACAGCAGAAATTGCCGCCAAGATAGAATTTATTAGCACAACCGAAACGGCATTAAAACTGAAAGGGAAACGTGCTATTAATTTCAGATCTTCGAGCCACTTATGAAGACATTCGTAAGGACAATGAGGTTGTCAATACAGCATGCAGCAAAAAAGCAGTCGAGCAGCTCATAGCCAACGAGATCAATATAATGTCGAGTTTTACAGGCCTAAGCGGGTCAACGAGTCAGAGAGAGTAACCATGAAGAAGACCAGAGATGCTGTGGTCCTACTGTCACAAGAGCTTAATCAAGAAGATGTAGGAGAGGACACGAAGACCTTGTATAACGCCGCAATCTACTTGAGAAAGGCTATCAACAAGACTAAAAGATGGGTTTTTGAGGGATCACTTGACACTTTTTCTAAAGAAAACTACCCAGTTCATAGTAGTTCCCAGAGCGCTTTTCGCTGCAGATGGCACAATGCTACATTGCCTCCAGAAAACCTGTAACTGTAGCTAATAGTGAAACAACAGCACTGGTAACGCGGAAGAAAGTGGACATCGTTGATGGCATGGGTTCAATCACTCAGTAAAGCAAACACTGTTAAGTCTTAAGACCTGTGAAGACCTTGCCCAGCACTTTACAAACACTGTTTTTAAAAAGCATTTGGAATTTGTTGAATTGCACCTGGTTTTCGATCGATATCATGTCCCGCTGTCCTTGAAGTTTGCCACTCGTGTGAGAAGACAAGGCTTAGAGCAACCCGTTTCCTACAGAATTTGCGACAGCACACACGTTGCTAATGTACCCATGAGGCGCCTGTTGTCCCACAAAACTAAGATGGAGCTAACTAGGTATCTCGCTTTCAAGTCTATCCTTAGGGCAGAACAGAGGCACATGAATCTTGTAGTGGCTTGGTCAAGTGACTGCCAGGCAACACAAAAAGATGTGAGTCACCTCCAAAGTTCCCATGAAGAAGCGGATACAAAACTCATATTGCATGCCGTTGACGCCGCCACAAACGGAGCTACAGAAATCAACGTTTTCTCTCCAGATACAGATGTATTTGTCCTGTTGTTGAGAAGGTATCCTGAACTCTGCAGAGACGTTCACTTTGTCACCGGGACACTACGGAGAGCGGCGTAGGCGAATCAAGTTACAGCCCATTGCGCAGACCCTTGGACAATCTAAGCTTGCACCATTACCCGCTCTTCATGCTATCAGTGGTGCTGATATAACTGGCAGCTTTGCCAACAAGGCGAAACTGAGCTTGTGGAAAATTTTTATGGATTCTGATGAAGTGACCATTGATGCACTTGCTAAACTCGGAACAAGAGAGCAACCATTAGTAGACACAATTGATGCTATTGTGAAGATCGTGTGTAGGCTGTTCGCCCCAAAGACAACGATTATGACAGTCTGAAAAACTACCCCGAACGCAAGCAGCCCTCAGACAGGCCATTATGCGGGCAAACTACCAAACACTGGTATGGAACCTTGACACTGTTCCCTTCCCAGACCTTCTATCACTGCAAGAATAAGCCTAAAAGCTAGAGAATGACCAGTGGATGCCGGTGATGACTTCCTTAGCTCCTGCGAATGCAGTCATTGAGCTGGTTCGGTGTGGATGCAAGACGAGTCGCTGTTCTACGAACAGGTGTAACAGCAGAAGATCGGGCTAAACTGTACTGACCTGTGTGCTTGTGCTGATAGCGGAGACCCATGTGCTAATCATCCTGAAGATGTGTATGAAAGTGAAGATGAAGAATATTAAACATTTCAATCAAACAATCAAGGTATATTTCGTTACGATTCCTTGGTAGCCCTACAGGATAACAGTGAAAATAAAAGCAAAAAACGAAGAATAGTATTTAACTGCCAGTACGCTTGACTCTGTATATTTATATCAGTCATAATGTTGACGTATTGGACAGGTTAACAGTCAAGACAGTTTCGTAGGATTAATAATCCAAAATGCATCCATTATTAACTGCAACTTAAGTTATGCTACTGTGTGCAGATTTCTCACAAGTACCAAGTCTAATTGTAGCATCGTCTTGTGCTTTTCTTTGTGTTCATGGTTCAAACTTGCTGTAGTCAAAAATGTCAATAAATTTAAGGCATTTTTGTTTAACCGGTATAGAGATATAGTGGATTTAATCTAAAGCCTCGTTTCCATGTAAGCCTTATCACGTGACCTGCAAAGGGAATTAGGTACAGAGTATTAACTTGATGTATTTGTTTGATTTGACAAATTTCGTGTATCTTCTGCAAAATTTGGTGAGATTTATTGAAATGGTGAAGATCCATCATAGTTTTTACTTAGAGCCTCATTTCCATGCTAGCACCGTCACGTGACTGTTTTAAGTAACAAATATAACAAAACTGCGTTTTAATCGATGAATTACGCATATTCTGCAAAGTTGGTAAAAATATGTCAAAATGGCACCGAAATATAGCTGTTTTAGTTTCTGAGCCTCATTTCCATGCAGGGAAAACATACCCCATGTTTAAAATGTCCCATAATACCACTCGGTGCAGGTTACAAAAGTGCCACCAACATTTTTCATGTTCTCTGATGACCCCTTTACTTGTTTACGCTAGTGGTTTGTTTCCAGCCTGAAAGATGCACAGGACTTTTATTTTCGACATACGCTCCTTGACTACCAAGGAAGACATGGAAATCGTAGGACGAGGAGAGTAGGAGTGTTGGTTTGAAGGAGGATGATGCAATGAATCAAGCCAGATGGAGAGTGGGAGTGGGAGAGATTGCTGGCAGAATGGGTTAAATCCGGCCACCCTCATTTATGGAAATAAAACCGGATCAAAAGTGTAGAAAGAATTAAGAGAAAAATATATATAAGCCCTTGGCGGGATTCGAACCCCACATCTTCGGTTTACTAGTCCGACGTGTTAACCACTACACCACA
>JAOTRI020140477.1:0-10774 GCA_028564885.2 Zoanthus sanctaehelenae
GTTTTGATCTTATAAATTTAGTATCAATGAAGGGTTCTACTTTTCATCTAAATGAGAAAAAAATAAGCGATACAGGGTCTTTAAAGTTTTGTTAGCACCAGAGAACACACTGTCGCAAATAATGGAAAAAGGCCTGTTGTACAATCCTCCGATTGTATAAATGGTGGTCAAGTGCTGCACCAATTGAGGTGAGAGACTATAATGTCTACTATTTTATTTCCTTGCTGACACTTGTTCAATTCAGTAGGAGTTATTTCTTCGATAGTGGTTAGTGGCTGAAAAATGTATTTATTTAGTTAAACTTTGCACTTTTTTGTATTTACATAGCCTCGAATGAGGAAAAACGTTTGTAAACAGATTACAAATATCGTAAATTTAATTAAGTAAGCTGTGCTGTTGATATGAAGCGAATAAACACTTGCCCTGAAATAACAAATTTTGTATCCTTTTGTGTGTTGAAAGGGGTTCCTTCTTCGTTAATTTTATGAATTTCTTGTTCAAAAACTGAAGCAAAGCGGGAACCCTTTTTCACGGTTGAGTGACCAAGGTGAATAGCACAGCATATCCGGTGTTTGATGAACCAATCAGAGCGAACGGACAGTGCTATTCACCTACTGGGTTAATAATAATAGTATAAATCTACTAACGGTCTAACACAAACCGTGCATTCTGATTGGCTACGCTACGAGAGGTCTATTTGTGATAGCGTACTAGTAGAGAAACGATGGTGGATTGAAATAATATCACGAGATTTCATCGATTATTAAATTTTGAGCATTCGTTTTGACCGATTAATACGTTTACATGCACCAAAACATTCGTCCTCGAAGTCTAAGTGTTTAGTAGTAGTATTAATAAAAGTAATAGTAGTAGTAATCGGAGAATCACTCTTAATACTAATATATAATGTTCAGTATTACTTGTAGCAATAGTACTAGTAATAGAAATGTCATTATTAGTATTAATAGTAGTCGTAGTATATAGTAGTAGTAGTAGTAGTGGTAGCAGTAGTAGTAGTACTAGTGATAGTAGTAGTAGTAACAGCAGTAGTAATAGTAGCAGCAGCAGCAGCAGTAGTAGTAGTAGTAGTAGCAGTAATAGTAATAGTAGTAGTAGTAGTAGTAGTAGTAGAAGTAGTAGTAGTAGTAGAAGTGGTACTTGTAGTAGTAACAGCAGTAGTAGTAGTATAGTATTAAACGTTTATTTAAACACGGGTTAAATATTCTCAGTTTAGCAATTGTTTCAAAAGATATCCGTTAAGCTAACAAATTTCAAACTAGTAGAAGAAAAATATGTGAATTTATCGCATAAGGTGAACTCCACGGAGTCGGACGGCATTGGCTGCTAATTTTTTAAAATGATTTGCACGTTCTTTAGATAAAGGCAAACTATTATAGAGGATATTATAACTAAAGGAATGCTTCAAAATATCTATTATAGAGGTACTGTAACTAAAGGAATGCATTAAAATATGTTTTAGGAAAAGGAACAGCTTATTTTAATTATTGCGCAAGACAAAGGAGGTTTTTTTCTTTTGTTGAAAACATCTGCCATATTCCTTGAAGCTTTATTATTCATAACTCTTAACATATAGTACCTTTTTAAAATTACAGCGCCTTCTTTTTAATGTTTTACAATTTAAGCTACCCAATATATCACATGATCGCACCTCCCAATTAGTTTTAGTAATTATTCTAGATCTGGCTGTACGATCCTGTAGTTTTCGTAACGTATTAACAAGGTACCTGTCCAGCCCATCCCAGACAACGCTACAGTAATCAAGGTGCGCCAGGACAAGTGCCTTGTACAGAGTGATAATAGTAGTAGTAGTAATAACACTAGGAGAAGCAATAGTTGTAGTCCTTTTTATTTTCATTTTTACCTGAAGAACCTGAAGCCAATACAGCTTTGCTGAGTTGCAATGGAGAAGTTGATACATGATGATCCTCATGAATGTTTCCATTTGTAAACTCATTCAATGCGTCGTAGAACTCTGGTTCACTGTTATAGCTGGGTTCAGTTTCTTCATTTGCTTCGGAACTTGAATTTTCCAATATTTCTGAATTGCTGCAATAAATTTCAAACCTCAGACACTTTCAAACTAAGAAATCATGACCTCTTGCAAATAATAATAATAATAATAATAATAATAATAATAATAATAATAGGAAGAAGAATAACAAAATAAAGAGAATACTATAATGATAATAATAGTTTAATAACAATAACAGTACTAATAACTTGTAGTATTTTGACGAGCACTTCGGTCTCTTCAAAATACAAAGGACGAGTAAAAATATCAGCCATACTACATACTTAACTGTCTAATAAGTGATTTATTATCCAATTTTTTATTCAAAAAAAAAAATCAAAATAAATACCGCGACACGCGCGGTAAAACAAGTTTTCCGGAGTGTGAATATCGCTCAAAATGTGTAATACAGGCGGTTATTTGACCCTCTTATTTGTAGGGTTATTCGTGCAGTTGGATAATAAAATTAAAAATATCAAAATAAAATTCAAAGAATGTATAAATGCACTTAGAGAGTTCGTTTACAAAATACTTAAAATCATTGATAAGAATGCAAAAAAGTAAAAATGTAAAACTATAACAATCGTATAGATAACAGATTTATCATAGATCTTATCAATCTAAAGCAAATCCATATTTGGTTAGATCAAAAATAACAATAAATATTAACAATTTCAATATTAAATAAACGATAACAACAATAACTTGTAATGGGGGATCAAAAAAGTAATGAGTAATGAATTTCAGGGAATTTCATCGATAATTTAATTTGTAATTCCTTTCTTGAGGGATTAGTAGGTTTATACTAAAACAATTAGATGTCGGCCTCGTTGACTACGAGTTTGAATAACTCTGTAATATACATAACACTACTAACGCCATATTGGACTTTCAAAACAACGTGTACTTTATTGTGATTGGCTAATATAGATAAACTAAATGAGGTCTCTGAAGCCAATTTAGCTGTATTTAAACGTGGTCTATCTAAAGCAAAATTTTAACAAATGTAATATTTTTAATTGTTGTCTTTTCTAACATTTGTTACTTGTTTTGTTTCTATTTTACAATATATAGTTATTATTTTATATAGTTAATTTTCTTTGTGAGGACCCTTCTGTAAACCACTTTATATGTGATGTTGGCTTTCTCAATAAAGATTATTATTATCATTATTATTAATATTATTATTATTATTATTATTATTAATATTGTTATTATTATTATTAATATTGTTATTATTATTGTTATTATTAATATTGTTATTATTATCATTATCATTATTATTATTATTAATATTGTTATTATTATTATTATTATTATTGTTATTATTATTATTCTTATTAAGTGCATAACATCTCCCTCCCTTTTTACTTTCAAGCAACAACAACAATTTTAGGTCTTGTGACAAGTCGCCAAAGATAAAAAGTTCTTTCTGTCACAAGTTCTCCAGAATGTAGGAGTGTGTTGAGGGTTTAACTTTGTTATCCTTTTTAGTTACAAGAGCAGTTTCACAGGTTTCTTCACTTCATTTCCATATTGCGTTACATATGGATTGGACTGCTCTGCTTCATTTGTTGTTTGGGTCGGATGTGAACAAGTTCGGTTTTGCTGGACAGCGGATTGTTCATCTCATCACTGTTCCAACCTTGGTAGTTCGTGAAGTACTTGCTGGGGTGGGTGTTATTGGGAGTTGTTGAATCTGGTTCCACATTGAGTGACTCCTCTTATGTTCTGTGTAGGACTTCTCTGCGTCCTTTCCGAGAGCTGCTCTGTTTCGACTGATTCTTCGGTCCCCTGTGTCAACAACGTATGATCTTGGTGTACTGGTGTTGAACTACTGTGGCTGCACTCCACTCTTTTGATCCAGGATCATGTCTTACTCTGACATACAGGTCCCAGGCGTGAGGCAAGGCATCTCTTTGGTGCTGAGCAAAACAAAGTAATGCTTCTGTTTGTATTTCACTTTCTTCATTCTTCTTTTAATATCTTGATTGTCATAGGTTTGGGGTTTCAGCAGTTCTTGAGCCATTGGAAGTGTTGTTCTGAGTCTGCGACTCATAATGAGTTGGGATGGTGATAGCTCAATACCTGGGCCTTGGATAAATGAAAGTGAAACTGTATCTGAAAGCCTTCTACATTTGTTTTGGGAGTGTGAATATACAACATAATTTTGGAAAGAGCTGGAAGAAGGTTGAATAAAAAATTGAAAACACTTATCACTTTATCTAAACTTACTTGCTTAGGACTAAAACCTTTTAAAACAAGTAAATCGATTGCATTGAATCATGTCCTTTTGTTAGGTAAACAATTTATTTACACGTGTAAATTCACCCTGCTCTACATTTTTGCATTTTACTGCTTGTAAAAGTAATTTGTTAATTGCATAAATATATACTAAAGAAAAAAAACCTGGGCGTGGGGTCGCTCGGTACACCATGAGGGCTTTCCGAGCAAAGTATTCTGTTAGAGCTCTAATGGTTTCGATCCATGTCTTGTCACCCAGTTTTGAGACTTCGATGCATTTAGAGTAATAATCAACTAGAACTAGGTAACTTCCTCATTCAAAAGTGAATATATCCGAAGCAGCTTTTGACCATGGCACTTCAGGGACAGCACTTGGTATCATTGGCTCCCTCTGTTGAGCTGAAGCGTAATCATGGCAAATAGAGCAGTCTCTAACTTTATCCTCAATTTGTGGCCAGAACACACACTGCATCTCTGGCTCTCTGTCTGGACTTAACAATACCAATCTGTGTGTCATGAATGATTCCAAGCATGGCTGGTCTCATAGTGGGCGGTATTAAAATTCTCATACCCTTGTGTATAACTCATCAACTAATCCTAGTTCATCGCGAATGTTCCAATACTGCAGATACTGTATGGAACTTCTTGCTTTGTTTCTGGCCATCTTGTTTGAATTATACTGTAAAGTTCGTGAAGCTCATTTGTTGTGGTCTGTTATAGTTGTGTGTGTTTAGCCTCTCTGATGGAAATTCTTTCTACCATATTCACTTGAACTTCGTCATCTTCGGGTGGCACTTTATCTAAGCTGGCTCGGCTAAGGGTATCTGCAAGCACTTGTTTCTTGCCAGGGAGATACTTAACACGGAGATAATAACCACTTAATTTAAGGATCATTGATTGCAGTCGTAATGGTGCTGTCGTAATGGGCTTGTGCAACAATGTTTACAGGGGTTTGTGATCTGTTTGTGCTACTACTGGCTTAGTATTTACTCTCTGAACTTTCGTTTGCTGAACAAAATTGCAAGCATTTCCTTTTTTAAAAAGCGCCCAATTCAGTTCTGATTTTCGCGATTTTCGAGAGGCATATGCAACTGGTCTCCCTTCCTATAACAAGACGGCACTCAATGCATTATTGCTACCATCGCACTGAAATGTGACGTCTATAGACATCATAATATGCTAGAATGGGAGCTTTACAGCACAAATCTTTCAGCTGTTAGAATGCAGTTTCCTGTCGTTTCCCGTTTTAGGCGCTAAAGTTTGGAATAGTCTTTTTTGGTCAGCTTTCTTAGAGGTGTTTCCACATCTGCTAGCTTTGGGAGAAATTTGGATAAGTACTGGATAGTTCAGAGAAATTGACTTACTTCCTCCTTAGATGTTGGGGTGGGCATGTCAAGCATTGCTCTAACTTTATCTGGGTCATCTTTAAGCCCCTCTGATGAAATAATGTGGCCCATATATGCTTAACTTTCTCAGATGGTGCTCTAGTTCTCTGTGGCGAATTGAATTAAATACTTCTGCCAATGACTTTAATTGTACAACCCATAAGTCTACTCTGTCTCATACCACGGTACTTTTGCCACAGGTGATGCGTTTCGCTAAATTAAATAAGCCCCCCCCCCATCCTCAAAAGTGCTTGAATAAAAAGCTCCTGGGGGCTTAACATAGTGTCTTAAAAGGAGAACATGAGGATTTACGGTATATTTGCTTTCGATCTGGCTTCTTTTATTACTCGCTTAATGTACTGACAAACGATATAATAAGACCGGAAGCCTAAAATTATACTGTAAATTTTCCTTTCCACACCTCCCAGGTGCAAGAAGCTGCCATGAAAAATTTATTTATATTTCTTCAAAAGCGCCGAAAGACAATCGAACCAGGTGCAAGAGGCTTGCATGAAAAATTCATTTATAATTCTTCAAAAACGCCGAAAGCGAAAACAGAGCAAAGAAACATTTTTGTTTAGCAGTTAACCGAAGAATGATTGAATCTATAGCGCTACTACGGAAAGCTAATAGCTATGTGTTAGTAAATAAAAGGTTTTAAAATTTTCCAACTTCCTCTCAGATAAATCAGTTGGTTATTAATTGCTAAGGACTTTACCAGACGATAAAATTGCAAATTTATTGAAACACATTCATGGTCTCCTTTTAAGACACTATGTTATCAATAATAATCCGTGTAATTATTGGGTAAAAATGCAAACTGACAAATCAAGCTACATTGTTAATCGCAATTGGAGCCCATATAATGCTTGAAAATTTGTCCCCAACGGACAAAATCGTAAATTACGATTTTGAAAGAAAATTAAATGCGCACCATTTGAGTGCTCAAGACGAACCAATTAGAGTAATGAAAACAGGGAAGATATGTAATTCTTGAATGAGACAGCTGATTTTCGATCAGCTGATTCTAGGCGACACATCCAAACAGCTTAAGTAACAAATAAATTTCAAACATTTCCAAAACAGGACGCTCAAAAAAAAGAAGAGTTATCGAGAAACTTAGAAAGTTTTCGGATATGATTACATTAGAGAATTCGACGACAATTTCAAATCTAGGAAGTCAAGAGAAGTGTTTCTTTCTCAAGACAAGCCCAAAATTCACAGGATCCATTCAACTTTCCTATGTTATAACAATCGCACTGGATGTAATCTTTGCGATATTTGCAGTTATTGGAAATGGAACGGTAATAATTTCGCTTAAGCGAACAAGGTCCTTACATTCCCCGTCGAACGTGCTCCTTTGCTCGCTTGTTGCGAGCGACTTCCTGACCGGATTAGTTCTCCAGCCGCTGGCAACTAGCTTCAAAACGGAAGAAATTCAAGGCAACTGGGAAACGTCGTGTCCCATAAAGCTCGTTTTCAACAGACTAATGTGGATGTTATCGCCGGTAACGTTCATCTCTTTAGTTGCGATCAGTGTGGAAAGATATCTAGCACTTTACCTACATCTACGCTACAAAACAGTGGTCACGACGCCTAAAATGGTTATCACTGTACTGGGCATTTGGATTGTGTCAGCCACTATGATAACCATTGAACCACTTGGACTGCAGAGGGAAACATTTGAATTCATCATTCTTGTTCTTATCCTAGTGGGAATATCAGTCATCCTAATTTGCTCCGTGAAAACCTATAAAATTATTAAACAGCATCAAACAAAGATCAAAAGCATGTCGCAAAATGACAGTGAAACCACCAGAGGGAGAGTAAGAATGGTCAAGCTGCAAAAGTCCTCCGTCACAATGGGCTTCATCGTGGGGATCTTTCTCGTATGCTACATGCCTTTTGTTGGCTGTTTACTGGTCCAATCTGTCATCGGTTACACATCTAAGGTTCAAGCCGCCAAATCATACTGTGCTACACTCGTCTTTCTAAATTCTTCTTTTAATGTCCTGATCTATTGTGCTAGAATCGGCGAGATCCGAAAGGCAATGAAACGAACTTGGCAGCATTTTTGCTGCTTGCCGCGAAATTTTAGGAAGACTAAATCCAACAACGGAAAATCGTCGTTTAATACATCTCGAACAGTAAGGAAGCAGGGAACATTCTCCGAAACAATGATGTAGAATTTTGCTAAAAAAACAGTCCATTTGGAAAGCAGTCCACTTTTTGATGGTCTACCATGGGATCTCAGAGGATTATTAATATATTTACAACTGAATATAGCATGTCCATGCCCTTATAGCCCCATGACAACTTTACAACTTTCTGATTTCTTTTGCCCTGCCATTTTGCCTCTGCAGACATGTCATATCACAAACCCTTACCTTTATTATTACTATTATCATCGTCACTGATTATCATCATCATCATCATCATCATCATCATCATCATCATCATCATCATCATCATCATCATCATCATCATCATCATCATCAAGAACACTATCATCATTACTAATTATCATTATAACTGATTATCATATCAACATAGTCACTATCTATCTATCATCATCATTATTATAGTCATTATTACTTGTTATCTATTATAGAAAGTGAAATTTCGAATTTAATGTAATTGGATTTGAACCGCGTCATGCAAGTAACATCCTAGAATGGACTCAATCCGGTATGGACTCGAACTGCTGACATCCGAAGATGACATTATGTTCCGAAAAAGAGGCTACTCGCAGGAATTATTATTAATAATAACAATAATAATAATAATAATATTATTGTTTTTATTAGCTTTAAAATTTTTGAAAATATTAACAACACATAAGTTCGATTGAAGTAAATCGAACTTTTCCATTTCAACAGGAAAGAAAACAAAGCCACTTGACACCTGCCATTTTCGACTTTTAATCATTTTCGTTTGTTTTCTTTTACCCATGAAATTGAAATAGCTTGTACTGTTTTGGCTAGCTCTGTGATAAAGTAAAGGTTTTGTTTACTTACAAACTAGGTCATTTCTGTAATATTAAAGTTTCTCCGTTGACTCAGGTTAGACAAAAATATTCCGAAAGAAATTGTTGTATGAGATTTTTATATTTGGTCATTCGATAAAAAGGAATGAAACGAGACGACATTGAGGTAGTCAACAAGGATTTTAGAACGGTTAATATTCAAGCAATTGAATAGAAACGCAGTTTCATAAAACGTTTCAGATCCAATAACATTTAACATTTTAAAACTGAATGACGAAAATTAAAAAAGATAAAAATCTCGTTTACTTTATCTAATAAACGTTAATATTTGTTGCAAGTCTCAGAAATAAACTTATTCAACAAAAAAGAAAACCTTGCTCATCAATGGCCAGAATTTTTAATTTAGTTGACACACTTCAATTGTGAATGTACATGCGCCAACTAAAATGATGGTTTCCAAGCGAATATATAGAGGATATTACATAGGTGTGCGGAGATACGGATTTTATCTTCGAGTATTGAAAAATTATCCTACGAGTGAGCGTAGTGAATGACCATGTAATATTCTGTTTATCATATAATTATCCATAAAATACTTTGCAGCCATGTTGAATGAATTGCAAAGCTGCCGTGAAGCACAATCAAGGTGTAACCATGGTAACGTACTATTTACACTAATGAAAATAACATGTTATATTTTCACTAGTGAAAATAATAAGTTTTCGAAAGGGAGAAATATAAGTATTTTATGGTTGATTATATGATAAAACTATTTATTAGACTATTGTTTTCCCTTTGGTATATAATTTAATCGGTTAAAAAATTCGAAGGCAGCTTCATATTAGCTTTTCGAAAACTTCATTTTTACATGCGATTCATTCAAATTTTTTTACGGACATTTGTTTTCAATAAAAGTTTAGTTTTCGAAAAATCTAATAAGACTAGATCCTAATTTAATTCAGAACAATTTAAAAAAAATTGATAAGGATTGATCCAGCAAATTTATGAAAAGCGGCAAAAACTACACGACATGAAACCATGGAAACTCGACAACTCGTTCAATAATATTTACATTTTCGTTATATATAGTGTTAACCAGTAATTTATTTTCCGCTTTCTTTCGCTCGAAAGAAATTTTCACTTGGCACGTTTCAAGATACAGGCTTCGTTGAAATAGCGATAACATAAGATTTTATAGTATATTTTTAAGACTTGGTTGAGTTTTGAGCGCGGGAAAGTTTTATGTGACAAATACACCACAAAATATTCTTAAGTTAAGCTGAAAATATTTTTCTTCAGTTTAAGTTTAAGCTTTTCCCCAAGTAAAATTAAGGGGGAGCAACAGGGTGAAAATTTGGGATTTTATGATGAAAAATGATTTTTTTGTTTATTAACTAATTTCATCTGTGTATGATTGTACATCAATATAATAAAAGAATTTTTTTAAAAAAAGTAATTTTTAGCTCAAAATTAACAATTTACCTGATGCAGTTTGAACTTTGCGTTTTATTTACATGCTGTTTCCATGGCAACGTGCTCCGTTTTTGCATCAAAATCAGTCAAATTTTCGTTTTTTGCGAGCATTTTCAAAAGAATTATAGTGCTGGAGGACTGGGAACGGGTAAGGCGGTTGATTTTCATTATAATTGACCCCCCTCTAGTTCATTTTGCATTCAGAAAGGTTTTGTTGTTTATAGCACCGCTACGAGCAAAGGAGAAAATTAGTATTTTCGAAGTTCGTTTATTTTTTTCTACGGCGATTTTCATAGAATTTGCAGTTTAGTTTTATGGGTTTGTCATGCCGAAACTTGGATCTAAGGCACGAACTAGTAAAAGGAGTAAAAGCTCCAAGAAGTTCAAGGGAGTCGCTCGTTGGAAAAACAAAGAAGCTTCAGTTGTGACAACAACAGACTCACCGAATAGCCACGTTGTTCCAGAAACTGTAGCAGAAACGCCAAACACAATTGGAAATCTGGATGCAGAAAAAGGTTTTTTGGAAGAAGAACTTGGCGCTGTTTCATCGGCATCAGCCCGAAAACTTCAAACTATAAAATACGATGATGAAGCGGAAGTTCAACGCGTGCGATCAGCTAAAAATTCTGTGACCACTCGGGCACAAGCAGCTTC
>JAOTRI020140488.1:0-10774 GCA_028564885.2 Zoanthus sanctaehelenae
GCGAATCCGGATATTGATTCCAAGGTCACGACGTTTGACAGTAAGATTCAAACTGAAAAACTCGACAAAACCCCTCCAATGAGCACAATCCTTCAAAACGTCAAATGTAAGAAAGCTTCCAGTGTATTCAACAATATCAGTAGACCTCTGTACATTAAAAGAGGCCGTAAAAACGATTAAAAGGCAGAGCCAAAAACTAAACGTGGCAGCCATTGTGGGCGCCTACTATTCTCTAGCCAGCGGTACTCTGGAACTCGAAAATGGACTATTGCTTGCCATGTACTTGGGTAGTCAGTTTACTTTTAAAGTTTTATTTTATATATAATGCTCAGAAAAACTGTTTGCTCTTTCGAATATATTAGTATTCTAGCAATCTCCAACATACATACTACGCCGTTTATAATGTTCCTGTTTTGTATGACCTCCGAAATTGAAAAATCTAGCGCAAGCTCTTTTTTGAGCCGTCCCCGGCGTAAGTTGTACTTCTTTTCTCACATGAACTGATCGTGAACAGCACAGTTTTGAGATTAATTAGATTCAAATTTGAAGTGTGTTTTTGATTTTTGGATTTAGTGTAGGCGAAGCCTCCTTCAAAGTTTTTTAGGGAGGTGGGGCGTCTACTAATTACTAGACTCACTAGTGCAACAACAATAAATTAATTAATGTCAATGAGCGGAAATAGCAATCAAATTGCGTCGAGTTCACCATAAAACATAAGCTGCAACTTTCCAATTACCGTCTTCCGGTGGATCTGATAAAAGGAAATAAAAAGAAAATGAAATGTTTATTTAAAACAATAAAAAATTGACTCCTCGAGCCCCACCCTTAAAAACATTCTTAGAAAGCGTCTTAAGTTTCTACACTTTCACACCATTAAATATTGCTTTTAAAACCTGAGTACGCAGCCTAAACCACAGATAAAACAAAAAGTTTGGTCGAGAATGTTTTTTTATGACTATGCGAATTTTTTTTAAAAACATTTTAAGTTTTTCTTTCTTTTGTATAAATTGCGGAATTCATTACCTGCTACTAGTTTCCCATTTTCCCACCCGCCGTCTAACGAAAATAATCTTTTCCGCATGCTTTATGTGTTGAATCACTGGTTGAGTAGACTCCGCAATTCGGCAAGGCGTGCCGAAGTGCTTTCAAAAGTTTGTCCCGATTGGCTCGGTATAAACCCAGACCATTCTTCGAAACCGAGCCGCGTGACCCTTTTGTGTGAGTCCTATGGCCCCTTGCATGCCTACTTGGGTATCCTGTAGTTATCAGTTTGCCCGCCCTCGATCATCCTCTCACATAGAACTAATACAAAGTAGCTACTCTTGGTATTAGCTACAATAAACGGTTCGCTTCGATCAGGCTACAAGGAAATACATGGAAAGTTAGACGGAATCGGATGGACATGATACACTTCTCTCTCATATACCTATTTACACCCTTATTTTTATAAGAACGTCGAGTTTTTCGACTGAGGCTGAACGTTCTTAAATATTTTCGTAATACACTCCTTTTTATATAAGAACCTTTTTATAAGAACATGAGGTTGAAAATCGCCAAAAATTTAAGAACATGTTAAGAACATGCTGAGGCTGAGAAAAGGTGAAGAGTATTTATCTATGATGAAGTAATTCATACAGTGTTATTGAAAAATTTGCTTGGGCTTCTTGACTAAAAGTTTGCAGATGACAATTTTACATCACAGGTTTTTCATTTCATTTACTGACCAAACTGCAGTTCTCAGATATAGTTCTTGAGACAAACTTTGTCACCTCACTGTATTTTAAAATTCGATATACAATACAAAATATATATATAATTATACAGAAAAGTACCACATGCGGTACATGTATTATTTATTGTCTAAAATCTTTTTTTATAAGAACGTCGAATTTTTCGACTGAGGCTGAACTCTCTTATATATTTTCGGTATATCAGCCTCACATGCTCTTAAAACATCTTTACTGATTTTAGACAATATAAATAATATTGTACACAGTATGTGGTACTTTCTACTGTCTTTCTTGCCAGTTTAATTTGTCTCAAGAACTACACCTAAGAACTACAATTTGGTAAGTAAAAAACCTGTGATGTATAATTGTTATCTGGAAACTTTTGTCCAGAAGCCCAACCAAATTTTTCAATAACACTGTATGAATTATTTCTTTATAAACAAATGCTCTTCACCTTTTCTCAACCTCAGCATGTTTTTAAATTTTTGGCGAATTTCAGCCTCATATTCTTACAAAAAAAAGTTCTAATAAAAAAAGAGTGTCTAGTCGTTATTCGGTTTTTTCTATTATAAGATTCATAGGCCTAAAGCTGTAAGAATATACTCAGATACGTATAATTCCTGTTGAAAAAAGGTTGAAGTTTTGATATTTTTTGTTTGTTTGATGAGCAATGCGTTAGAAATGTAGTTTATTTGTAAAATTATATTTTGGAAGTTGGCGAGTGCTAATTCCACCCAGATTAGACACATCCGGCTGTTCTAGCTTCCTACGCCATTCCTGTATTTGAAATGATATATTGTTTACTTTTTTTATGTCAACCAGTTATATCAACTTACATCCGCTTTGCTAGAATTTATTTATAGTCATTACTCAGACTGGAAACAAAAAAACCCAGCCTTTGTTTAAAATACAATGAGATATCTATTTAAAAAGCATAAATTTAAATGACAATTAATTTTTGTCAACAGTCAAACGGTTTAAATAGAAGAGTTTTTGGAACCAGTCCGGAACTTGCCTGCCTCCAGTCAGCCATATAAATATAATATCAGAAGTCCTTTGAGCAGCCGTTTTTCCAGCGTAGATAAATGACTTGCGAAAGAGTATGGGGACAAACTACATCTTTTTACTCTGTTTGTTATTGATTTGGTTGACAAACGTTCACAGCGAAGTTTACCCATCTGTTCAATGGAATCATCTGAACCCAATGTAAGTACCTCTGCCAACGATTTTGTTACTTCTCGGTTGTGCTTTAAATTGTAAGTTTCCTCTTCGGAGCATTGAACGACAATGTCAATGGCATTGAAGTTTGTGCTTACAATATTGGAACTAAGCCCAGATACGTTCGTTTTAAAACGGTGCTGCAAGAAATATTATTTTCTTTGCACTAAAGCTTATTTCCATACTGTCGTAAAACCCTCAACTTGAAGCAAAAGTTTTGCGAGAATTTGTCGTTTAAAGCTCCTGTGTAATTGAGAAAGATACGCGATGCACAAACGATGTAAGTACCTCTGCCAACGATTTTGTTACTTCTCGGTTGTGCTGTGCTTTAAATTGTAAGTTTCTTCTTCGGAGCTCTGAGCGCCTTTGGCATTGAAGTTTGTGTTTACAATAATGGAACTAAGCCCAGATACGTTCGTTTTAAAACGGTGCTGCAAGAAATTTATTTTCTTTGCACTAAAGCTTATTTGCAAACTGTCGTAAAACCCTTAACTTGAAGCAAAAGTTTTGCAAGAATTTGTCGTTTGAAACTCCTGTGTAAATGAGAAAGATACGCGATGCACAAAGTAAAAGCGACAAACTAACTCTTCAGTTTTGAATATTCGTAATTATCGATCATCACCGATGCTTTTAATATTCAAAGTACAGTATAAAGACAAAGCTACTCGGAGAGACTAAGAAATGGTTATACACATTAACGTTTTTTCTAAAATAACTCGCAAAAGTGGTTTTTTAAAACATCAAAGAAACGATCAAGCTTCGAGTGGCGGTTTCACTGTTATAAGTATATATATGCCTTTAAATTCAGCGGGTTAACATTTCAAGCAGTATGAAGCCCGGATGTTCTTTTTTATTACGTCAAACAACTTTCAGCTAAAATACCCAGTGAAAGTGAAACATCTTGGATTCTGTGAATTTCTCTTAATTTAACACTCAATCTTTTGTAATATTATGCACTTGCTTTGTTAATTAAAAATGTGTAATGTTTTAGATGAAACTAAAAGGACATTTTTCTAATAAAGCTATTTTGAAAATGGGATTCAGTGCCACGAAGCGTCGAATATCTTCGTCTGTTTTTTATAAGCTGAACTTTTTCAAATTTTAACAATATTTTAAGAATAATGCCGAAGCTCAAATTTTGTTATATATATTATAAATATAATTTTTTTGTTTGAAAAAAAAATACATTACTGATTGTAACCCTAACCCTAACCTTGTTTTGTAATTTTGTTATTGTGTTCGTCTACTACTTAAATTTGGATTTAGCTGACCAACATTAGAACATGGAGCTTCTAAATTTAAGAAAAAATAAATTTTGTGGCAATCAAAAGGAAACAGAAGACATTCTCGTGAATGTGCTTTCTCCGTTCCAACTTTGTTTGCATCAGTGCTATCCGTTGTTTGGATTATAAACACAAGGTTACTGCACTCGGACATTTCAATGACAAAGTTCAATTTTTATTGGGTATTGTTTTTGGTTAGTAACAAACGTGCACTTGAAATATTTCCTAAATTAGTTTGTTCCGTGTACTGAATAGTACTCTGAGCCGGAAAAAAAACTAAAAAGCGGTCAAATGCAAAGCGAATTTCAAACATGTTAAACGTTAGCTTAATAATTTTAAAAGAGTTTCGGGGCCTTTACTCTAGTTGACATATTTATTCAAAAATAGAATTCAGTTCCTCACGTTAAATGAATTGTTTCAAGAAACCTTAACAAATTTTCTTGGGCCAAAAAAATTTACGGCAAAAATATTCGTGATATTTTGAACATCTACACCTCGGAAATGTATGAGAGCTTGTAAAATGTTTCTTGGGTGGGTATATGCGGAAATGTTTGGTTTGTTTTGTCTAGATGATAATAAATTCTCATGTTACATTATTTTAAATTCAATCATAGATGGGGCCTAGCCTTGGAAATTTATCCGTTCGGGGGCAAATTCCAAACGCTTGGGGTCTACCGTGTATAGGCAGGGTTTGTAGTTTGTTGTTTTATATTCAACCTTACACAGAGCAACTCCTTAAACCACTGAAGTTTTGTTACTTTAATTTTTATGATTTATAATGGCATATACTCCCTGTCTAATAGAGTACCAGTCCCCCCTGGTTTACCGACTAACCAATCCAAAATTGAAACATCCAGTTTGATTTAGGTTTTCTCTCTCTCTTTTTTTTTAATTGGAGATGTATCGAAAGATAGGGTTTCACAATAAGTGTCTCTCTTGTTGGGAAAACAAATTTGTTAAAAACTCAACCATTTTCCATTTTCGAATCAGTAAAACAGAAAACATTTCATTCCCCTTGAAAATGCAATCGAGTTGACATGACGCGACGAAATTAAAGAAAGTAGATTTTTTTTTTACATTTTAGAGCCCAGACAAAAATTCTTTCACAGAACTTTTCAACCTCTAAATCTTACTTTATAATCAAAGTTGTTAAGTTTTTTTACTGAAATGCAATATGTATCTGGCATTTTTTTGTTGATAAAGGTATAAAAATAACGAAATATGGGAAGATAATGGCCATGGTTAATGCGACAATTTAAAGATTCAATTTTTGGTTTCACTAAAATATGATTTTTTTAGCCAAATATACTATATACCTCAATATTCGATCTTTTGGGCTTTTTTTAAAAAAAACGGAAAAGAAAGTTTTCACTCGAGTACTTTCGATTGTCTTCAGTTAAAACATAAGTTTTTGACTTTTGATTTTTCCGCTTTTAGTTTCCTATTGTGTAATTTCCATTACGTTCCTTATTCTGGTGGCATTTCCTGTTTAAAGAAGGCACATTTTGTTTCAAATAGTGGTGACGTAATAATGAAACTTATCAAAAACAATTTCCAGTGTGTCAAATACTGAATGCAATGCTTGTTTTCCGTGACTTTCATGATCAAGAACCACTATAAATAATTATATCTCATTATATCCTATTAAAAACCTAAAAAAAGCGCAATCTACTTTAATTTATCAGTCGACATTTGACCAGCACGAAGTTTGATCAAAGTCTAGAGTATAAATTTGATTGTTTTCTTTCAAACTGAAAGATGTTAACTTTCCTTGCTTGAATTTCGTGCGTCATTCCACTGAGGGTTGGAACGAGCGGTTCGATTCAGCTAAAAGTTTTTCTAATGAAAGAACTTTCCAACACTCTAAATAGTAACGTAGACAAGAATTTTCATTTTGAATGGTTTGTGGTTTTCAGATGGAATTTACACAAAGACAGATTAGAAAAAATTTGTTTGGCCAGTAAAAAGGTTTTAGTGCTTATCACCCTTTGTAATTGTTAGTACGATGGCCACATATTTACATATATCATATTTTCGAAAGGAAATTTATAACATACAAAGTACATTATTGTTGTCGTGTTTACATCAGTGAGTCACATTGATACGAGTTACACGTACAACAACTGGCAAATATGAAAGAAAAAGTTTCTTTATTTCTTTTTCTTTTTCTTCTTCTTCTTTTTCTTCTTTTTTTCTTCTTCTTCTTCTTCTTCTTCTTCTTCTTCTTCTTCTTCTTCTTCTTCTTCTTCTTCTTCTTCTTCTTCTTCTTCTAATATTACTTCGATTACAACTACTATCACTTACTACTACTACTACTACTACTACTACTACTACTACTACTACTACTACTGCTAGAATCACCGCACATAATACTACTACTATTTACTACCATTCACACTACTGCAATTGCTACTTTATTTTATTCAGGTTTGAAACAGACTTTACTCTTTTCGTATATCCCACCTCTAAAATGAATCTGGTGTGCCCCAACGATGCCACTGTGTTGAAGCGTTTACGAGATAATACTCCCAAGGAACAGTTATTTGAAAACCTCTGGTTTGTGGATAAAGCGAGTTTTGATTCCTGCACGGTGAACGTTAAGTCCAGCCGGCGACTGTTGAAATGCAATGATCCTTTCAGGCTGATGTATTTTCCAGTCGTGTTCCAACAGTACAGTCCAACGGAGAGAGGCTTGGAATTCAAACCTGGAAATGATTATTACTTTATTTGTAAGTGAAATGCAGTTGTTTCCATTTTCCCCACTCCCTCATGTTCTTAAGGATGGTCCAACGGGTTGACGCCCTGACAACGGATTGACAAACACAGATTTTATAAAGCTGTTTGTCAATATTACGAAAAATGCTATCTAATCTATAGCCAGGTTGTTAACAGATAGAACGAATGGCCCCATTAACTTCCCAACGTGCAGAACAATGTGTTACGGTCACGTGATCCAGCAGAATACTAGTTTGTATCCAAAATTCATTGCTGCACGTTTCTACAAAGAACGCTAAAAAGCGAGTCTCGGGTTGGCTTGAGCTGAGGCTAAAAAAAGTGATATTTTTTCCAGTTGAAACTTTGCTCCATCAATCCAATTTTGAGCTGGGTTTATCCCCGTAAACGGGAATGGCCGGATTTACCCCACTCTCGCAACAATCTTTCGAACTCCCACTCTCCATCTCGTTCAATTCATTGCATCCTCCTTCTTCAAGCCAACACTCTTGCTGTCCTTCTCCACTTGCATTTTCCATGTCTTCCTCGGTCGTCCTCGTTTCCTCTTCCCCTTCACTTCAAACTTCAATGCTTTTCTCAAAACATGACCATCATCCCTCCTTAACACATGCCCATACCATCTCACTCCATTTGCTTTTGCTATCTGAAACACTGTTTCCTTCAATCCCAACATCTCCATTAGGCCCCCTGTCTTCTTTTTCTCCATTAGTTTTGCACCACACATTGCTCTCACTATTGCTATCTCTGACCTTTTCAAAATCTCCATCTCATTTTCCCTCAAACACCATGTCTCACTCCCATATAGCATTACTGATCTTACACAACTCCGACAAATCATTCCCGTCATCATCGAGAACTTTTTTGAGTTTAGCAACTCTCCACATTCCTTGAAATGAATTCTTGAAATTCAGTACGTTTGTATGTACAAAGCAGCAATCATCTTCCGATGACTACCACCGGGTTATTAAACTGCATTATTAGATACTAAGTCATTTTTCAAATTATGTACTTGATAGAAAAGAAAATTTGTCATTGTTTGAGTCCTTGCTTATAATCAGGCATTTCGTTTTTTTGTTATCGTTAGCCACGTCTGATGGTACTGTAGGATCGCTGAACAACACATCGGGAGGTCACTGCAAGACGCACAACATGAAATTGAAGGTCCACATCTGCAAAATGAATGGTAAAATGTTATAGTTTGATTCTTTAATTGTATTTTTTACATTTTTTGTATACTTTGCTATTTTCATTTTTAGAATCAAATAAATCTCTTATCAATATATACGGTTTGTACGTTATGGTATTGTAATAATAGATAAAATATAAATATAAGTATAAAAAGAGTCTAAAGGAATTCTAAAAACCCTAAAGACTAACTAAGTACTAGTGTACTCAATGTAAAAACGCTGTGACATGTAAATGTGTGAAAAATATGTATGAAATGTATGAACAAAAATATCTCTTATCATTGTAGTTACTATTACATATTTTACGTTGGAAATAACAGGTTTGGATTTTAGATATATATTCATATACTAGTTCTTAGTACTCAGGATTATGTAAGTGCGCTCTCTCAGTGGTAAGTAGAAATAGTTCGACTTGTTGTTAACGTTGTAGATTTGTAGAGCAAAGACTCGAGTGATTTTAGTTTTTCCTTGGAAGATGTTTTTTTAATGACTCTTTTTAAGAATGCTTTTGAATGCAAAGTGAATGGTAAAATGTTTTAGTTTGATGTTTTCAATAAACTTTTATGTCTTCAATAATCTTTCTCCACTTGGTTGAGCGCAAAGAAAATGGCAACAAGGCCTGCAGCCAAACCTGATCTCGAGGCGTTAAAACCTGATTGATCGACGTAAGACATGGAATCGAGGCTAAGTCAGTGAACGACATTTTGCATCGAAAAGCTATAGCATTGAACCAGATGAAGTAGCATTGGTCGAACTCGCGCAAAACTCTAACCACATTTATGCTTGCTAACTATTTATTGTGACCCTATTGCTGAGGCGGTCACTCTTCATGCTGGTTTTGATTTAAAGCCGAAATGCGTACAAGTTTCAAAAACCATTCATTTGAAAATTTGAAATGCTATTACAATTACGAGCTTCACTTCATTTGCCAAACGCAACATAGCAATGACAATTTCTTGATATGGAGACATGCCGATAGCCTCCACATTTCGGTTATTAAAAAACTATTGTTTTTTGTAGTTTTTATAATATAGCGGGGATATAACGCATGATCAAGTCTTTAACGTGGTTCAAATCTATGCTTTATTACTTTAAAGTCATGGTTTTCGCTTGTTTGTTTTGCCGCTTGTTTTGCTATATCATAAAAACATTAGAGCACAACTTTTTATGACTTCTAGGCGAAATATAGCACTTGTGTGATGTTTGGAGAGACACTGAAAACGTTGTAAAATCACTTGTCTGTGGGTTGTGATTTGACAACGTTCTCGTGTCTCTCCTAACATCACGCGTGCTCTATTTCACCGATAAAGTCATAGAAAGTTGTGCTCTAATACTTAAATAAAGCTAAAGCTGTGTACTTATTGTTTTAGATACTCGCTGTGTTGCTACTTCCACAAGTACTCAACTGAAAACAGTCCCCACTACCTCCCCTGTAGAAAAGACTTCTCTTCCAATTATAGTCACTGAACAAAAATTTAATGCGCATGCACACCGCAACAAGAACAGTAATGACAAGATAAACGCAACCTTACCGCTGACTACCGCAGCAAGTCGAGCAGGCACCGGTATGTAGATGTTTTGTTTTTCTCTAGGAACAGAACTACTTGACTGACTAATATTTTCCGGTTATTTGTCTGCGTCGGAGAGTGACTTTTTAAGATCAGGTATTTTAAGATCAAGGGGTTTTAAGGTGGGAGGAGGTAGGATAGTTATTAGACAAAGCTAACTAATGTTCGATAACTTGACTAAGTGGATGGACATTGTTAATGCTAAATTTATCCAATTTCCTTTTATTGGAATCTCATTGTGTGACTATAGCAAACAGTTGAAAAATCTATCGCTACACAATCGTCAATTATTTTATTTCTAAACTAACAGATGAACAGCACTTTTTAAAATACTTTATTTTAATCGATATGTCCAACCTACTGACAATCATAAATCGGGACAACTCGTGCCTACGGCCCTATACCACCATTGTGTTCAGCACTCGGTTAAAGGAAGGTCACTTTGTGGCAATTTCGTTTTAGGTGATTCTTGCATTTACTCTATCTATGCTTTGTCTGAAAATTAACTGGCCACAAAAAATACTGGCTCGAGACTGGTCATAGAAACCAAAATGCTTCATCAACGTTAACAAACCATACATGCATCTTTTCAGCGAAATTATTTATTTAACTATATCAAATAACGAACTTGATAAAATCATCTAGGCTGAGACAATTAAAATCTTTTAGTAGAGTAAATAACAAATGAAGCTCCGTTGCTTTTCAAAATCGGGACATTTTCCGTCCCGACTGACGTCGAGTCGGGATTAGGGATTCTCGGTCAAAATCGGGACTGTCCCGCCTAAATCGGGACGGTTAGACACTCTGTGTATTTAAAAATTTTGGCCCATAACAAGTTTCACAATTAGTAGTGTTTCTGAATAATAGAGATATTGTAAAAGTGAAAAATCAACGCCAATATCCAACATTTTTAAAGATTTTGTTGAAGTTTGAATTCAAGATCTTAATTTAACATAAAAAGTACAACAGAACTGTTCTTAAAGCCCGGCATACACTAAAGAAAGTTTCCGAAACAAGTTGCCAAAGCACGGTTTCAGAAACAGAAGTTTCTAGTG
>JAOTRI020140499.1:0-21090 GCA_028564885.2 Zoanthus sanctaehelenae
TTTGTGTATTCGAATTTGTGTTTCTGTATTTTGTCAATTTGTATTCGTGTATTTGAATTTGTTTTTGTATTGCACCTTTGGGCCACCGTATAGAAGTAACCTACTTTTGAACTAGCGAAAAAAATGTTTCCTTCATATGTATTTTAATGCTCACAGAAACTGAAAGAGTACTTCCGCTTAGAAAAATCAGTACTCCTTTTCGCTATCTTATTTTGTGTCGAGTGTTCGAAAATGCTTTAAATTCTAAAGCTGTGATATGCAGTAAGTGGATGACGACAAACCCCTAGCTCAAAGTTTCGAGAGGCATCGACGCGACTCTTTAAAGGTCACTCTCTTCCTTAAATTTTGGTGGAGAGTGAATAAATTGAAAGAAGTATTTGAGTGCGAAGAAATTGGGTTATGAACGCTAAACCGTCCCTCCAAACCATGCCAAGGTCTAACTCGGTTAGAGGGTGGTTTGGCAATTTTCTATCAAATATTAACTCCAAATTTAAGTTTTAAACTTCACAAAAATTTACTTAAATTCAAATTTCTCTAAAAAAAACTAGATTTAAAATACCTATCTTTCCCACAAATCTCATCCAAAATATCTGAAAATCTTTACGAGGCTTCCATTTTGTTCAATCTGTAAAGTAATGATTGTTGTTTTTGATTCCCAAAATTATGACGAAGATATCATAAAAATGTCATTAAAAGTAGCAAAAAAAACGCCCGTAAGGTCTATGTAAATATGTTAGTTGCAAAGACCGTTTCCCTGGTCTTAAGTCTGGGATAACCTACAGATTTTGCGTTTATGCTATCAGTAACGGAGGGGTGGGAGAACCGGCAGAAGCCCAGTATTATGTTATCGATGTCAAATTGAAGGTATGGCTCTTCTTTAGCAACTGTATACTTTAGAGAGAGATTTTGAAATAGCGTTTACAAATTTTTGATTTAACTTGAAAAAATTGTCATATTTATTTTGTACTTTTAATCCGTTTCTATTTAACACTTAGTGAATATCGGCGAATATCGCTAAATTTACAGAGCCTCAGATGACTAGTTGTTTTAGTATGATTGCTAAAGTGATCATTCGAGAAGATAAAACGACAAAGTAAAACATTTTTGACTCAGAAACAGGAACAAACATGGCCGGCTTTTTGGAAACTGAAAACCATTATTGCTATAATCACCGAGTGGTGATTATAGCCAAATGAAACAAAGCTCTCAACCAATCAGCGCGCACCATTTCTATAATCACCGCTAGGAATTATAACAAATGTTCTGTAGCAACCTTAGATTACCTCCCAGAGTCTCAAAGCTCATTGCACATTTTTGATAATATTTCATATTTAATTTGTAGTCACTAGAATTGGCGTTGAGCCATTACATTGGACTGAAAACCCTTTTTACCTATAAACTAATTTCATAAGTGGCGATCATTTAAATATTTTTGTTGTTTTTATTCTTATTAGCCGCTCACAAGCCCCTCACTGGCCGCACAATGTTCTTGTAGCCACACTCTCTTTCCAGCAACACCCCTACAACACTGCTATTTTACTTTTATCAAATGTTCACTTGTATGTTTCTAACAATTCAACAGCTCCGGAGAAAAATTGTGGTCATATCATTACCGCTCACATGCATTTTGTGGTTTTTTTTGGTGTTTGCTGCACTGAAACTATGAGTTGCTTCACCTTCTATACACGTTCATCTGCAAAAACTATACAAGCCTGTTTCCATGGACACACTGACGTACTGTTCTTGGTATCAGTAAAGATAAAGCTTGTCGGATAATTAAAAAAGCGGAACTATATTGGCTTCAAAAACTGATTACACTTTTCTCTTTTTTTTTAAGAAAAACGAAAAAGTTCTAAGTAAGCTGCACAAATACAGATGTTTTAATGATTTTCTTAAAAGTGTTATTTGTAATTTTTTTTCCTATCAAAATATTTAGGCTCATACAAAATAGCTCTTATTTTTTTCTCAACCATAAATTATGGCCAATAATTAATTCTACTGAATGTAAGTTATGTTCTAAAAATACCGAAGGGTTTATACTTTTAGATCGTATTGAGAATGAGTTTGTATCATGATGTAAACAATACTGTTATGAAACTCTAAACCTAGACATAGTTTCCTTAATCGGTGTATAGCTCAGAGTATATTGATAAAACCACTATAATGTGAACGGCCTTCTTGTTGTTTGTTTGGAGTGCTGTGATGGTATTTGACTTTATATTACTGTTTACACAACGGTACGAATTGATTTTGATTGCATATTTAATAACACGCGAATAACACACAATGACGTGCTTAAGAGTCGAGACTACTTGAATCTTTTTGAAATTACTGTTCCAAATGTGACATATTCGCAATTCCTATATAGTATTAGCAACGCATTCATATTTAATATCAATAGTTCCTGATACTGAAATCCAGCATGTAGTATATCGGCTTTTAAGATAGCACGCAACGGGAAACACGTCAAAGTTGTTATGCCGATTGGAACCAAATTTCCTTAAAAACTTTAAAAACTTTGATAAAACGTCAAAGGAAACTATTAGCAACATTAATATCGAACAATAATAATATAATACTGAATACTAAAGGACGTCGCTGACTGGAAATAATGAACTTAACGGTAAACTTATGTTTGATGTCGTATGATATTAAAATGCATCTTCTTTATTCTCTTTCCGTTTAGAAATTTAGTTTTAGATTTAAAATTTTACCGAATCAATTTCTGCTTTCAACATAGCTTGGTATTCATATAATTTATAAGTCACTTTTAAGCTCCTATTTATAAAAATCTTTCGCTCTTTGGAATAAGCTTTCACTTAAACCTTTTTTGCGAAGCACAGAATTTTTAGCTATGTTTCGTACAAAATATGCAACAGTTAATAAATACATACAATCATTCAGTATAGCTGTTTATGTATAATGTTTATATAAATATGCGATCGAAACCAATTCGGCAATTGTAGAATTGCACTTTGGGCATCCTGCTGATGAACAGTAAGTGAGTAACTGTTTTGCTATTTTTTTTAGCAGCATTATAGTCATGTCTGTTTAGATATCTATTTCACAATAATCTTTAATCCCTGATAATATCAAAATGCAATTACGTAATAGTTTGCTTGTAACATTTAGAATATTATCAGCCAGTGTCACGAAAATTCTTATGCTCAACATTATGTTAAAAAGACTGTGCCTGTTATATAAACGTAATAAAATTAGAACAATATTTATATTTTTTCAAGAAATAAGAAAATGCTTTTTCTATACAGTGTATTATTGTGTTGAATACGTCCGCTAAACGTTTCCTTTTTACGACTTACGTAGTCCCGTTTACATCAATTAGTGAATTGCTGGAAAGGAACGAGTTGGTGATATAGCTGGTTTTATGTGATGTGCATGGAGTGTGTGATATTAGCCCAGTTGAAAAGGAAATGAGCAAGGTTCTTTCAACCTTATATAGAAAAGATGCCAATAAGCGGTTGGCATGAAATTTTAATTTCAAACTATTTCAGTATTTGAACTTTATGATTGTCTGAATATAATCATTTCAAAACAAACATTATCAAGTCTGGATCAAGATTTTTTTGCCATTGTACCTCTTGTAGAATCTTTGTATAAAAAGATTTGGCGATATAGGGATCTCTTACCTGTTGATCAAAATTGACGAAGGATCTCTTGCCTGCTGATGTGCAGAAATGGCGTCCATACAGATTATATTGACATGGTTAAGCGTTTACACGATTCTAAAAGCCACAGGTAAGTTGTCCAGTAACGAACTGAGAGAAATATCCTAAATAAAAAGCTTATCAGATTGAATGAAAACAGCTAGATTTTTAGAGTTAATTGTTTGACTTTCAAAACTCACAAGGGTAAAATTTCTATATCCATAGACTATACGTTTTTGGCAATGAATGAAAGCGAACATCTGCTTAAATACTGAATAATCTTTTGTATACTTTTTCCGTTCACAGAAGAAAAATTCCATCAGGACTAGAAATATTCTTCGGTATAATTTAATAAAAGTGTAATTTGTTAGTAATAACTTTTTCTTCCTTGTCAATTTGTGCCATTTAATGAGCAGGAGGAGCGGCGGTCAAAAACGTCCCGGATCAAAGCAATATGTTTGGATATTTTTATATCGTTTTTCAGCAGTTGCGTTTTCGTCTTCTCTCCGTGCTTGTTATCAGTAAAATAAATAATGTGGATTCGCCAGCAGCAAAAATAAGTCTCGATATTAAATAAAAAGTAGAAGGGGAAGAAATATTGCTTTTAGAAATTGACAAGAGTTTTTTATATCAGATATAAATATAGTGACTATTGCAACCACAGTATAACAATTTGATAGGTTACCGTTTTTGTTATGTATCAGGTGAAAGTTTTTGCGGTATAAACAGAAGAAATGCAATATGGCGTGCCCACAGTCCCCCTTTTTGAATGTTTTAGAAGAAGAACTAAACACTCTTTCCGAGTAACTAAAAATTGAAAAATAAAACATTGGAAATTTTAAAGGAAAGATATAATTGAATTTAAAGCATCGTTTTGAGAGTTTTAAGAAACGAATTATAGTGAGCTGTTGAACGGTTGACGCGTATCATCAGCATTGTGTGTTTGAATTAATTCAGTAACTGTTCATTATAAAAGTCTCTGTTCTTTTGTTTCTTTATCCCTCTCAGTTTCTATCAGCAATTGAAAAAATAGGGAGCTCGTCTAGTAGTTATTACTTATTTAAGTTATTGGTTTGTGAACTATAACAATCTTTTTTAGCCTTAATAGTCTGACCTGTAGAAAGCAATTCATTGCAGTACTTATTCTAAATAGAGCTATAAAGATGTTATGAGAAATTTTCCTTTTTAATTATAAACATTTTTTTGCTTCGACGCACTATTTTTCGTGTTGTCTTGTCAGCCGACCCGCGTTCCAATTTATGCTCTTTTTGTTAACATTGCATGCTAGTGTAGTATTCTAAAAACATCTGGAAAAGAAGCGTAATTGACTATTGAATTAAAAGTGTTTTTATTCATATCATACAGCTACAAAAATTTTTATATTTGAAATTAAATTTTAACAGTTTTAGTTTTTAGATATTTTTAATACATATCGACTAATCAAAGCCGTTTAGATCTTTTTTTAATTTTCAGAAACTTGTAAAGCCTTTTGAAAATGAAGAAAATGAATGTTATTTTTATTTCTTGAAGAAGTCTGAAAAACAGCAACAACATTTAAATATAAGTTGCAATGTGCAATAATTTTACTTATTCAAGAAAAAGCAAAACAAAATACTGGTTCTATTAAGAATAATATTTGTTCAATAAAATGATAAAAGCAAGAAATACATACTGTCAAATCAAAAAATTATTATGTTATATACGGTTACTTGTAGTTTTACATGTTTCTACGTTTCACCAGAGTCAGCAGTAGTAGTAACTCCCAACATAGCATCCCCTACTAAGGGTACCACCATCAGGCCCAAGTGCACTGTGACCGGGGAAGCCTTTGTTGCCTGGTATGGACCAAAGGGAAATAAGATTGGATTAGTTGGCCGAAAACATGTAGAAACCGAAGGAAATGCTTACACACTTGTTATAAAAGATGTCAATGCAAAAGATGGAGGAACATATGAATGTCATGGAAATATCAGTTCGGCAACAGTTGAGGTTGATGTCCCATGTAAGTAGAAAATACAGCTGATAAAGACACAAATCCATGCAATCATATAAGTTTTACAGAGTAGCCAACTTTCACATAGTCCTGATAAATCTGATCTTTTCGAAATAAACTGAAGTACCTAAACTGATTCTCGTTAACTTTGATTGGTATGTACTTACAATCACATCTTCCACTTTCTGAAATTTAATTTGAATTAATCAATCAAGTATAGGGAAAACTATTATTTTTCTTATCGACCTGTAAAAAGTAAATGTTTCGCTGAAGCAACTGGTTTGGTTATGCAAAGAAAAAGAAAAGAAGGAAAACGTTCCGACCACATAGCATGTAAACTTCCCACGTTTGCTGCCGATGGGAAGGGGTAGAATTATTTGGATGAGCAAACTGATTTATGTATATAGTTGTCGATTTATGTTGCCCTATACAAGGTTCGGGAAAACCAAACATTATTTTTCTACCGTAAATTTCCACTTTATGTGTTGTTAAATTTAAGTCTTCTTATCTTATTTGCTAAACAGTTTCTGCGGCTCCACCGGCCAGTCAAAAATTGGTTTTAAACAAGAAAGGCAAAATCTTCCTTGGAGCAACAGGATATCCGCTTCCTCAGTATAAATGGAAGAAAAATGGTCTCAAATTAGACGCAAAAAACGGGGGACAATTTAATTTATTAAGTGATGGTTCTCTAGAGATTCCATTTGTCAAAGCAAGTGATGCAGGGAAATATGAATGCGAAATTAACCAAGGATATCGATCCAAAGCCATCGTGATTCAGATTTCTGTAATTGGTGAGTGATATCATTGAACTGACTTCAAGTGTTTAGTTCGTGTACTGCCTTTAAAATAAAGATGTAAGGTAACTACCAACAGATTAGGTTACAGCAAACCGTCAGTAACTAATAAAAGCAAAAAGTTATTCTTAATAAATATAGTTTTATCCATTGCCACTATTTTTTTTGGAAATTTATAGCTTTTAATGAAAAATGTTGAGAGCCTAACACTGGATTTTATATTTTACTTATTTCAGTTTGTATAAATGGTAGCAAAATTTTTCATAAAAAAGTTAGTCAAGTTTTGGTTATTGATGCACGTTTTTTTTCAGAACTGCCATGGATTGTGGAAGGGCCTCAAACTAAGCGAAATGTTACTGCAGGGTACAATACAACATTTAGATGTATGGGAACTGGACTGCCAACGCCTATAATCACCTGGCTTGACAAAAATGAAAGAATTGTTGATCAATCCGTTGACAAACGTTTTGTCATAACCAGCAGTAACAAGGAAGGCAATGTTACCAACACTACCGTTGGGCTCCTTACTATTGTTGGTATTAAGCCCGAAGACAAAGAGTCTGCCTTTACTTGCAAGGTCTCAAATACTGAGGGGCAAAACAGGAGCATTTTAGCACAAATAACCATTGTATATGGTATGTGATGATTCAAAACCCGCCGGCATTATACGCTTTCATTTCACCTATTTTATCTTCTTTGAATACTGAGCCTCATTTGGCTTGAGCCAGCAATGCTATACAGATGAGGCCCAAAACAGCAGTCTATGACTGCTATAGCATTCATGATCACTATTAGTATCATTGGTAGACTTAAGGGATAATTTAACAAGCCTTAATTTAGTTCCAAGCAACTGTTAATGTCTGTTATATAACATTAATAATCTATTTTTAGGCATGTTCAGTTAGGGATGATACCCACTTCCAAAATGGTCTTCAGTCAAATAAACTTCTAGCACACGTGTGCTAAATCAAGTAATCCATTCTTGATTTCTATTTTTCACTGAACACAGTGATGTAATACTCCTTGCCGAAAAAGGGAAGGCCTACAAGTCCATGTTTATACGCTGTGAGTTATTTGTTTTGTGACATCACTTCATAATTAAGAATAGCATATAAAAATGAGACTTTTATAAAGTATTCCTTTACACTTTACAAGAACTCTCTCAAGCCGTGAAGATACTTTCCCAACTGACCCCTTAAATGTTTTTGTTATGTTTCCATCTGAAATATTTAATTACTTTTATTCGCTTATAATAAACGTATGTCTCAAAATGAGATTAATGCGGAATGCGTTGGCAATATGAAGTTTCTTAATCATTACGCATAAAAAAATTTAATCTTATTTTTCAAGTTCTTCCGACACTCAACGAAATAAAAGACGTGCAAAAGAACCTTAACGACAAAGTAAATTTGAAGTGTGTTGCATCTGGTGGTGATCCCAAACCAATAGTTCAATGGATAAAGAATGGTGAAGTGCTACCAAACCAACAGGTAATGATAAGGACCGGTCATTATTTGGTGGGGAGGAGGGGTACTAAATGGAAAAAAAAAGCCGGTTTCGGCAATATGTTGTGGCCCTCCCTTCTACAGAGTCAAGAACTTGTGACCCTCCCTTTACTTCTTTAAAAACAATTGTTATCCTTTCTTTGGGCAAATAGCAAAGCAATTGTAAACAAATAGCAACAGGTATTTCGTTTTGGAAGTGAAACTTTAATAGATGAATTGTGATTTATTAATTTGTGATAGCCGGGGACGTGGCTTAAGGCAATAAAACAAATCCCAACAGGCAATGATGAAGGAATAACTGTATTTTTTTTGTTTTAGTCTCCAGCTGAATCTTAAAATATCGAAATTGGCTGATTACACTTTTATTTAATGTTAAACAGGCGTTCGGACCGCAGAGTTGTGGGTTTCCAAGTTTTTGTGATTTTGTTTGGTATGATGTGGGTGTTGGGTTTAACTTTGAAAATGTAATGCATATAGTGGAGGTTGAAAATAGATGTACATTAATAAAAAGGTAGAAACCAAAATAAATGAATAAATGAAAAATAGGAAAGAATAATTAGAGGAGCGGGGTGGAGGACATTGAGAACTGGATGTATGTAAGCTCTTATGGGTGGCGGTAAAATGATTGGTTGAATAAGTTAGTGTGTTGATGTGCGTGTGGATGAAGTGCTTTGTGTGGGGAGACATGTGTATAAAATTGAGTGTGGGCTCCGTGTGTGTATCCTTATTTTTGAATATGATGACCGCGGGTCTGTAGATTACATCCTTATTGTATGTTTGTTTAGTATCATGTGGGTGTGTGGTTAAACGTTGCCGATGTATCGTATGGTAGAAGATAAAAGTAGGAGTAAATAAATCGAATTAAAAATTAAAAAAAAAAATTCCGTAAATAAATAATTAAATGCTACTACTACTATGTACAGCAAAAAAGCAAACTTAAAAATGGAAAAACCTTTGCAGGATATTGAAAAGAAACTGTTCTTGCAAACGGAAAAATCAAAGCTGGCCGAAAAACAGCAAATAAATTTGACAAGGATATAATTTCTGAATTGATCTAGAGCTTCAAACAAAGCTACAATCCTGGACAAAAAGATTTGGGACAGTTGATCACTTTCGCGCGCTTTAATCTTGGGTTGCAATTATTCCCAAGAGACACGAAAGACAATAGACATAGCGGCCATGTTGGAAACTAAAACAAAAGAAATAATCAAAATTCTTTTGTTAAGTGTCGTCCAACATGGCCGCCATGACGTCAGGTGCAACCCAGCAATAAATTCGTAACGTAATTTTCGGCTCCACCAGCGGTTTCTCAAGCAATTTAGTTCCCCCCTGCTCCCCTCTACAATGTTTTAAAAACCTTTTTGCCCGTCAGTATATGTTCACTGATTTTAGTATTTTGCAACATTGATTGGGGGAAGAGGGGGTAGAAGTGCTGTGCTTTTTAAAAACCAAAATTAACAAAGTGTCCCAACCATTTTTTGCAAACGGAGAAATCAAAGCTGGCCGAAAAACAGCAAATAAATTTGACGAGGATATAATTTACAAAGCTAACTACCCTTACATCAAAGCTCACTTGACCTCGCTACAAAAGCTTTAATGATAATTTTGGAGCCATAAAGAGAAAATCGCAGTTAAAGAATCAAAACAAGCATCGAGTAGAAAAAAGAAAAACACTACGCACCTCTCAGAGGACAGAAATTTTGCAAAAAATATGCCCCAGATTTAGAAGAGGCAGCTGTTTGTATAAAAGCTCAAATACGTGAAGAAATTGTTTTAAATGTAAAAAGGAGAGAAAATAGATGATTAAAATTGCTTATAATAAAAAATGGCGCATCTTTAGTAAGGCTAAGCGGTGATGCTAGCTCCAACACGATTGATGACAATGATGATGATGACCACGACGATGATGAAGAACTGATAAGAGTGATGATGAAGTGACAAGACCAGAGATAGAATCCTCGTCAAATGACGTAGATTATGGTCCATACAGGGAAAATTCACCGTATAAGCATTTGTCTGACTAAATTTCGTATCTTTGCTTTAATTTCTTATTTTTGCTCAGTTTTTATTCACAATAAATGAACATAACAGTTATTCATGTTGTAATATTGATAAACTAAAAATATATATATTGATATTAAACTATTAACAAAAAATAATAAACGGTTTACTAAATAATGTTGAACAAAATGAATAAACACGAAACAACAAATCTGTCGGTATACGTTGGATCAATTAGTTGATCAAATTGGGCTCACAAAATATAAAAAATAAATGAAAAAGAATAACCAATACAACGTAGATTTTAAAGTTTTTAAATTTTATAAAATGATATTTCGGCTAGCCATACTAGCCTTCATCAGGTATGGTAAAGATTTACAATTGTTTATTTACAATTAATTCTTTTTCAATTATGGTTTACTAAATAATTACCGGTCCCTAACATAGAATAAATATAAAAAATATTGAAGTAAGCCAGAAAAAGTAAAAGTTTTTTTGTTGTGACATTTTAGCCAAAACTCTAAAACCAATTTTAAAAACCAAATTAATGTACCCAACTAATGGTAATTGCAGTAATAGATTATTAATTTTATTCTTTACACTAGAAGTTCTTGGTGGCCTAACTAAGAATGGGTGTAGTAACTAAAAGAATGTTCACTTGTGTTTTAGTACTTTGAAATTTTTTAAGCGAGTGCATTGGAAGTTCGGGAAACTGGGCTACAGATCGTTGTCAGAAAAGTTTTGGTTTTTAGGCGCAAAAGTATTTGTCATTTTGTCTTTACATTAATTCACAAATGTTAATTAGTTTTTTGAAATACGAGAGGGGTTGGGTGAGGGATAAAATTTTTTTTCCATCCATTTTTTTTTTATGTGGTATATATATCTAGTTTTTTCTCCTGTACCATCTTAGTATTGAGATTTATGGATTTATACTTTATATATTTTTCATTGATTTTACATAGCTCCTTGAATGCACTTAGCTCCAGTCTCGGGCCCATTATAGATATCGAGATTAAATAAAGTTATCTATCTATCTATTCATGTTAAGTTAAAGACAGAAAACGAAGTTAAGCTGTCATTCCATGATCCATTGTTTAGCTTGTCCATATATTATGCAGTATGTTTTACATTGGTATTCTTACATTCTTCTTTTTGTTAAGTTTAGTATTGTTGCAAACCGAGCTAGAGATAACAACTCTGATAGCGTTTGTAAAAACAAAATATCATTTTGTATCGCCGTTTTTTGTCAGTAAACGTTTCAGTTACTTTGTCATTAAATATAAATTATTGCTTTCATTTTAGATAGAATACAGAATAAAATGAATGTACTCTCATTTTTCCGTTAATGAACAATTCTACCATGCCAGTCTGTACAAAATCTTTGCTATTGTATTGATAGATCTTTAGACTTTACTGTTTTGCGATTAGATATTTACATCTGAATTGAAATTATGAACATAAAACATGTCTTTTATAACAAAAAAGTTTGCCACGACAAGATCGTCGGCTTTGAAGCGAATTACCATGAGCGACCTTTTCTCGAAGCCTGGTTTTCAACTTTGGACCCGAACACTGGAAACACCATATTGTACTTCCGGAAGCCTACAAAGGCATAGCGCGAGCATAAATACAAGCATGTTCACGCTTGAAAGCTTCGCGCAACGTTAGTTTAAAATAGCGTATTACAAAAATTTTTTTTCATATCACTGATGAAGGCTTAAGTATTAGCCGAAACGTCTGCTAAAAATAAATAAAATATCAAGAGTCAGTGGCAAACTTTTTTGTTATAGAAAATATGACATCTCCTGACTACAACAACTTCATTTTCAAACATAAAACATGCTTTTGACACAACCATACTTATTTAATTTCTTAGAAAAACATAACTCAAAGTGTGATGACAATAAGCAAAGTACACCTCCAAGACATGGGAGTTTACACGTGCGAGGCATTCAACGGTGCAAAGGATGAAAATAATAAGCTCATTGTTATTCGTCAGAATGTTGTACTTGATGTTCAATGTAAGTTTTTCAACAACTTCTTTTTCATTCATTTAGTTAAACATTTCAGCCTATAATGAGATTTTTAAAATATAATCAAACGCCCTGCGAGCCACCTTCTGCAGAAATGTATTTTGTTGTAGAAAAGACGTTTTGCATTGCATAAAATTTTAACATATATGTAGAAACATATAAGTTAACATTTTGACACAAGTCTCAATTAGAGTTTAATAAAAAAAGGGAAACGTACCTCTGACGTTGAAATGTGTAAAAAGGAAGAAGTTAATTCAGTTTTTAAAATTACTCAATTTTAAATTGTAATAAATTGTAATAAAATTTCAGTTTTGCCTTATTATATAAATGTGTTCAAATGCAAAACATATTTTTTTTGCACCTTTGACTTGATAGCTCTTTTTCTTATTTCTAGACGCTTCAATACTTATTACTTTTGTTAGTGACTTTATTTGTTTAAGTAATTAGTCCTGTAAATAATAAAATCAAATTTATGTTAGGTTTATATTGTAATTTACAATACTTTGTTTCAACTGCCAAAGGCAGAGATGGCCCTGTGAGATGACTAGGGACTTTAAGATATGAGGACGGAAGCAATGACAACGGAGGTTGTGAAAAATAATACTTCTCGCTCAGTTTTTCCGTTTTAGGTCATCGATAAATTAATTCTCAAACATTAAAAGGTATTAGGATCATTCTCGAAGCCAAACAATGGTTGTGAAATTCTGTTGTCCTCGTTGTCCATGGAATTCAAAAATTTGGATTTTCACGGCGTATCAGTGAAGACAACGGTGAAGTAGCTGATCAACTTTCTGCATTCCAACGTGCAACTATTGTATTTTGTAATAAAGACTGTTGTTTCTTGCCGTTCGCGTAGTCGTTGCCGTCCTTGAATCTTAAAGTCCCTATTATCATGAGGAATCGCCGAATCCAAATCCATGGGATCCTTCGACTGTATCCTACAGGAAAATTTATAAATGGAGTGTGGTTATTAGTAAATATTTTTCAACACAGTCAACAGAAAACATTGAATTTAATCATATCTTTGTAGACGTACCTGCTCAGTAGTGTGACTATTTACCTTTATTACGCTTATTCTTTTTAATCCGTAGCTTGGCCAATACTAAATACTGCGAAATCTTTATCGGTGGTATGGTCTTTCTTGGGGAATCCTGCTAAGATCGTGTGCGAGTTTGATGGTAATCCAATACCTAATGTGACAATAACATTTAATGACACCATTATTGCCGCTGGCCGGAAAACTGTAGTTTATGAAACAAAATCAGCAACAAGTGAAAGTTTCGGTTCTTACCTGTGTAGTGCCACAAATGTTTATGGAACAAGCAACCATACTGTGCAGTTGAAACAAGGAGGTAAATGACTCCGTCTACGTGTTTGTAAAAATTTAAATCAAAATTGAGAATATTTGGTTGTTATTTTGCTGCTGTTTCTTTAAATAGGAAAAAAGATCTCAAGTCAAGTAATTATACATAAAAGGTTTGCTAATTGAAAAGCAACCAAACTCAGTGCTACTAATTTAGATAAGTTGTCTTGTTGTACGGTAAAGTAAATATTTTTAAGTTACGAACAAATATCAAGTACTGCTGAACTTTAGTTTAAGAAACACGAAAAACAGATTGGTACCTTTTCGATCCATACGTTTCATTCTAGTTAATTGTTTTACATTAAATTGCAGCCGTGCCTAGTAAGCCGCAACAATTTTCGGTGCTCAGTCAACTGTGTCACCGTTTTACACTTGTTTGGATGAAACCCTATGACAATGGCGGATTTCCGGTTACCCATTACTTCGTTAAAGTCATAGAATACAGGACTGCCAAGGAAGTGATAACAAAAACTAGCTCCGCAGAGAGTCAAGAGTCTGCTTATCTCTACGAGTCGATAAAGAGCCTGAAAAGAAACAAAAAATATAGGCTTTTCATCCGAGCTGTTAATGAAGTTGGTCAAGGAGAAATAGCAAACATTACAGTTACAACAAAGCAATACTGTAAGTATAAATATGAACTGGCTAAAAAATAATAATTTCAAGCAGTACTTTGTTTTAATTTATTGTTGGGTAGTAAAATTCAAAACACAACTTCAAATCTTTTGATTTGAAAAAGTTACTAATCTATTCGTTCTTAAAAAGATGAAATTGTTTAGTGCTGTTGAATAATTAATTTATCGTTCTGCAGTTGACTCTCGGAAAGTTCATCACTCGGGCTGCTTTAGTGTTTGCTTTTGTTTTGGAACGTTAGTAGAAAATGCGTTTATTATAAACACTCGGCCATAAATCAAGGTCAAATTGTAAAACAATCACGAAGCCGAGCAAGCAAATTCAAATTATACACAGTGGGCTGGGTAGTGAGCTGAGTGTATGAAGCACCTTGTCTATTTTGTAAGATTGCTTTCATTTTTGATTCAAAAAGTACGAAACTTACCTAGCTCTTTAAAAACAGAGTGAAACAGTAGTTAGTAGATTTTAAATAATTCATTTTGTTACAGGCAAGCCACATCGTCCATCAATTATCTCCCCACGGCTCAAAACACTGAAAAATACATATGTGATCCTGGAGTGGAAAAAGCCAGTTGATGATGGAGGGGACCCAAATATCCGGTACCGGGTAGTTATTTATAACATGAACAATGGTACAAAATATGACGATGTAAAGAATCTGTACGCCACTAAATACAAAGTTGAAGGACTAGCGCCGGGTGCTAGATACATGTTCCAAGTTTTTGCAAGCAATAGAGAAGGAGAAAGTGAGCCTGCAGAAGAAAGCTATGACGTGTCTAAAAATGCATTTGTGTTAGGTTTGTACTTTAGTAATAATAATCTGATTAAAGTGATTGCATGTTGTGAATGGTGAGGATAACGGTCTAAAGAGAGATAGTTGCGAGTTTATAATACCTATTTGGCTAAACTGCAGAATACACGTCCACTTGTTTGCATACTCAAACGTCTGCCACCGCGTTCCATCGTCACACGGAGGAGCACGTGATAAAACAAATGAAAGTTTTGTATACCGCCGTCAATTTATTTAAAAAAAAAATTTCTTAAATTATGAACATATATTTGCTAACTAATATAAAGTGTTTTAATAAAAATCATAATTCATCTGTGGAAACAAATTAAACATCTTATACAGTTTTATAAATAAATACAATTATTCTAAGCAGAAAACAATTCTTTCCCCTTCTTTTCAAAAGACGTTTACTATTAGGGTTAGGGTAACGTTTAGTTTTTGCAGTATAGTCAGGTCTCGTTCTTTTATGCCTGCCTAAAATGTCATACACAAATTATAAATTATGGCTCGTTCTTTTAAGGCCGCCAAAAATCTTTGTAGAATCGCGGAATGCAGTTAATGATGAGTATGGCTCGTTCTTTAATGGCTGCCTAAAATGTCTTGTGGAAATGACGAACGTATACGTATTAACAATGGAGTATGCGTGCAGACTACGAACTGCGGTGGCAGTAATACATATATCTTCAATATTAATATTCATTGATTTCATTTCGGACTGCGGACCGCGGTGGCAGTAATACATATGTCTACAATATTAAAAATCATTGATTTCACTCCGGATTGCGGACAGCGGTGGCAGTAAAACATATATCTACAATATTAATATTCATAGATTTTACTCCGGCCTGCGATGTTAGTTGTACATGTACCTTCGCTTTTAATATTTACAGATTTTTCTTAAGAGTGAGAAAACAATATACATTTCTCAATCAACTTTGGACCGCGGTGGCGCTATTTTTCACACAGTTAACAGTGGACGGGTATTCTGCAATCGCTCCACCTATTTTGTATAGTCGATATCTAAACGATGATGCACAAACTATTTTATAACTTGCAGTTTCTATCAAAAGTGAACTGAGTGCTGCGATACCCGAACTGCAAAATGTTTTTGTATGGATAAAAAGTATCATAGTCGTTGTTCATAACCAATCCTACCGAATGGATCATTTGTTTATACCGAATGGAACATTTATTTATTTCAAGTAAAAGATGAGTTCAAAATTATGAATACCCTGCCAAGACCCTGCCACTATTGTTCTCGATTTAACCGCGCATCTGTTTTTTAAAGAACGACGGATGCGCAGGAATAAATCATCGACGGTGGTTCTTTATTCTGCAGTTGAGAAGAAACAAAGACAGCCGCTGAGGTGCAGCGACAGTTGTGTAGAGCGACATAGTCAAAGATCAGCACGGATGATGATGTTATTTCTAACATCCATAGTGAAACATTAAGAATAATTGTTCTGGCAAATAAAAACTATTGTAAAGACCAAATTATGCGACATTTGGTAGTTCTTCAACAACAAACACACGTGTAACAGAAATAGCTGAGCGTAAACTTGTTTATTGCCGTAGGAAAAGCACAACAATCTTCCCAGCCTTTGTTCAAAACTTGCAGTAATCGTAAGGAAAAATAATCCAATTTTGAAGTCGTATTAAAAGCTCTTGAAAAATGTCACGTATAATTTGACACGGATATGAAACGACTTGACTCGAACAAACACCATTTCCATTTTAAAACTTGTTTGTATTTCGACCGTATGCGTATACTTTGCATGCTATCTTTTAGCTCGACTCAAAGCGCAGAATTCATCGATCCCGTTTTAAAGTCCACGAAATCGACTTTGCACATGGTTTGTATCTTGCGCCACAAAAAGTCCATTCGTCCAGAATAGTATACTACTCACTCGCTTCGCTCGCTCGCAGCAAAAAGCAATTTTACAAAACTAAAATCGTGTATACTAAAATCACAGCATCAGAACCAGGCAGAACAATAATACCCGACTGAAAGTTTTTCCAAACTGTTTTTACATTTTGGCAATAAAAACCAGTGTCTAGAGACAAATTTTATTATTAATTTTTTTATACTTTCACTTTGTAGGTAAAGGTCGTGCTCATACCCTCTCAGCAACCGGTTTAGCGTCAATCCTCTGCCTTCTGGTAGTAATAATAATGATTAATTAACGAGGAAATACACCGAGAAGAGTTTCCAAGAATGCGGATTAAAAATGAATTCAAGTTAAAAATAATTCTGTTTGAAACATACTTGAGATTACATGAGAGGAAAACGCTTCAAATACACGGCTTTGACGAAATAAATCAATCGTCAGGAAGATGTATTAGTTATATAGGCTCAAAACATCAACTTTGTTATAAGCTTATTATAGGAGAATAAGTTATCGTACATAAAAAATTCTTTTAAATTATTGGAATTAGTCTGAACGTCACGTTGATATCATTAAAACTTTAATTTAAGATAAATTACTTCTAAAAAGAACCAAATTTTCCTATCAATGAGCAAGATAGCGTCATAGCAAGATAGCGTCAGTTATGAAATAAATGTAAGCAATGTTGCATAAAACGGACTAGATTAGGGTTTTCAATAACAATTATCATTTTTTATATTGTCTTACAATTTATTTAAGCGGAATTTAACTTAAATCTTGACTGAAAATGTTGTAAATAGCTCAAAAACAAATAAATATATTATGAAGTAAAACAGTGAACAATTTATTTACAGATTTTAGAGTTTATTTAGCAACTGTATTTAAAAATCTAAAAGTAAAAAATTGAGCAAATATTATGCGTACAACTTTTTATGAACCATTTTTAAACTTTCCATTGCTTGTCAACAAGTAGTTTGGTTTTTCTCTCACTTAAGAGTTACAAAATTTTGTTTCAAATATTTACCTGGGTTATTTTTGCCAAGCCGATACGTTATTCCTGCGATATGTTTTCTACCCGCTAGGTAAATATCGTTTTACATTAAGATGAAATTTTATATAGTTAGTCAGCAGTATTCGGGCGGACGTGGTTGGCGCAGTTGGTATGATCTCGACTTTCCGACCACAAAGTCCCCAGTTCGATTCCGGCACTTTGCCGTGATTCGAATATTTGTGTGACCTTCTTTTCCGCCTAAGGCAACTCAGCTTTCCATCCTTCAGGAGCAGGTAAAGGACTTGATTAGTGTCCCGTTAGTCCAGGTGGAGTGAAAGACTCTCATCCTTCTAACACTACAGAAATCAGTCGGAGATAAGCGCCGGCTCCATGGGCCACTAGGCTTTTAAAGGATTTAGCTTAGCTTATCTTAGCATTCTAGTAATGTCTGTTTACATATCTATGTACACAAAAAGAAAAGTTTTCAAACTAACGATTCGGTTAACAAAGAAAAAGAACTTCAAAATACCCAAGCAAATAATCAATAGTAACTACCAAAATATAACCAATGCACGATACTATAACTTTTGACCTAACATCCTACTCAGAAAACCTTTTCGCATATAACGTAAAACCAAACCCATGAACGGATAAAATTAACCTACACAATTGCATTGTTGATGTAAACTCCTCTCATTGAGAGCAAAGTCTCAGTTCTTTTATTTGGTCTGAGTTTTAGGTAAACTCCACGACGTACAAAGTGACTTCAAATCACACACGTTTATTTAAAACAGCGACTAGCTGACATTTATAATATCAAAAAACCCTACGCGCGCTCTGATTGGCTAAATTTTCATCAGAGTATAAAATATAGCAAACGCATCGTGTTTTCAACCTTTTCCTCGTGTTTAACTAAAATGCCAATTGAGATTTACCACAGTCTGAATTATCAAAATAATAGAAAAAGAATGAGACAACATGGGCTGTCAGCAAATACCAGGCTTGTTTAAAATGTTGTAGACCGGTCTTGACAAATTAATTTGCTTTTATGAATGAAAAAGCAATAGACCAAAGATAATAGCAAAACTCGCTACCGACTCCATTACTATATGATTACTCTAGTTATTGTCTTGGCACCCTATACTAACAGAGTCGGCTCTTTACACTATATATTAATCTAGAAATGACCACCTGCATATATATTCAAAACTAAAATTTAAGAAGATTTTATAACATTAATCGACAAGTTTCCAAACAGCTGAAAAAAGAAAGACGCCGAAAAACACACTAACAGCATTTTCTTAAGGCATTTTTGCTAAACTGTATAAACATTTTATTCATTAAGAAAAATTTTTATGACTTTTCTAGACCTAGAAAATGCATTTTCAAATTCTGTGCTTTTTTTACCGTTGACGCTTCCAATTTTATGACATAACTATCAATTTTTGAAAATCGCAATCTTGCCAACCATGAATTAGTTTTTTTATGGAAATCGAGTAATAAACTGATAATTAACAATTATTATCCTGTGAAGTGGAGTTGACTAGTGGTAGATATTAAAAAAATATTTATCGCTAGGCACCTAGTTTGAAGGGGAATAATTGTTTTAATTTAAACTAACAGGCGAATAGCACTTTTTTTAAAAAATATTTTTAATATTTTGCCAAAAACAAGTTTGTTTACAGCCTTCAATCCCACGCGCGAGCTATCTGTGCACAATCAATTTTTCACGGTTAAGTGAACCAAGTGAAGAGCGCAGGATGTCAGTGCGTGCAGAAATGTCCTAATACTAACATTGCAAAACCGTTTCCAAATTTACAAACGTTTTTTTAATATATGTGATTCCAGAGAGGCTACAGCTAAGTTCCAATTAGCGGCAAAAGTTTAAATTCACTAAAAGATTCCTTTCTTTTAAAAGTCAAGATTTAATGTTTAATTTATGGTCTACTTCCTAATTCCTATTTTATATCTCTACTGCATATTTCTACAATTAGAGTAAATTGTGTATGATGCTTATTAATACACAAACTTTGGTTGATACAGCAATCAATCAGCACTGAGTGAGCCTCAACCAATAAAAACTCCACCTGAGCTAAAACCACCTGAGTAGTAAATGAAGATTGCTAAGGGGCCGTCGGAAAATTGATTTGCTTACGCTTAACGTCCAACGGACGTTAAGGGGGGAGGGGGGGGGTTGATGGTTAGAGGTGGACGTTAAGAAAGTTTTAACTTTTAAAAAAGGAAAAGGTGGATCAAAAACGTTCTTGAAAGATAAAGCGTATTGGAACTCGCTGTTTCAAAGCAAATACAGCACGGTTGTTTGCTATCTAAACTACATTTCACTATTAAAATATCTGAAATCAAACTTGGACAAGAATGCTCAAATGTCCATTGCTAAATAAGAACTGTAAGTATTTTATCATTTTTAAAAAGGAAATATCGAGTGGACGTTAAGGAGGAGGGGGTTAGACCTTAACGTCCATTGGACGTTAAGCGTTAACAAATCAATTTTCCGACGGCCCCTTAGCCAAATGGTTTGCCTTCTAACAATCAGGTGGTTAATGTTTAATTGTGTCGTGTGTGTGTCAAACTTGGAGAAATAACTTCTCAGCCATTTCAAAATCGCAATTACTTTTCTTAATTTTCGCTTCAATAGGCCATTTCCGAGTTCTTCTGCCTCTGTTTCAAAAAGAGTCTTAAGACTTTAGAAATGCGAAACCTTTCATATGAAAATGAGTTCTGCATCCAGTTTCATTTTCGTGCAAATCAAAATCGTTTTCCTAAGAATGGCTTCGAACTTAGACTCGCTTTGAAACAGAGACACAAGAGAACTCGGAAATGGACTGTTGATTTTCCCATCCATCTGTAAATTATTTCAACATTCTAAAAGTCAAACCACGCAATGCAAATTGATTACGTCATTTTCGTGCTCCATTTCGCTGTCAAAACACAATTGTAGACCAATCAAAACTCACATTACATTAGCAAAAGATACCAAGGGAATGGTTTTTCTTTTGACACCAACAGAGATAACGTTTTCTCAGCCCACCCTTACGTCAACACTTTTTACAAGAACAAAGCTCTTACAGATCACGTGATTGCCACTACAATGGTATCCAGTTTGGAGGAATGCTCGCGCAAGTCACAGCACTCGCAACTGTGTTTCAATCAACTTCGAGTACTTGGCACAAAATATAAAAATTTGTGGAGTAAACAACTCTACTAAAGAGGTCGCCGAGGACTCATTTGTAAATAAACATGGTTTTGTGTATTATGGATAGAATCCCGATGTTGAGGGAGCTAACATTGTGTGATCAGATTTTGATTACATTTTTTCTTAGTTTGTTTTTATACTTTGTGCACAATGATTGCTTAAAGGAACGCTCCAATGTTTACAATTTATTGCTCAAAATGTGCTTTATGCATCAACGTAGATCTC